>CM031236.1:571145966-571445817 GCA_018340775.1 Taxus wallichiana var. yunnanensis
TGGTTGTTTGTTGTTTTGTATGCAAAAGAGGGCAGATCGAGGATTTAATGATGGCAAAGTGTGCCAGCCGTATGTTGCATACACTTAATCCGAGCGGATGTAACACCAAAATGCGAATGGACATTGATAAATCGTGGGGTTAAGCTGGAATCCGTTATTATTCACGAATCGCACGTAACCATGGTATGTTACAGCTACACGATGGAGAGATGGAATCCCCTGAGACAAATACCTCTATCCGCCAACAGTGAAATGACAAGAACTTCTGGAAGATGTGTTCCGTATTTCGAGACTCCCTATTACAGAGAACCAATATATCGTGCACTACCTAGTTAAGGCTGCATGCAGTCGATCACAGTAGTGTTTGGTCCATATGCACGAGACTTAACACAATGAGGTTTGTCATTCACATATGGGGTAATGTACGCAAAGACACCCCGAGGAGACAAGGTTAGCAGTGATTTTATGATAGCTAGTAGGGTATTATGCGTTACCGAAAGCGTATGGGGAAGATTTCAAAGGCATTGATGGGTGTTATTTCGGGGAGATGATAGAAAGGAACGTGACTTTTGCATGGGCACCTGCATATTCGCAGGAGCTATACAGGGTTTATGGGTCAGAGGTGAAATCACGGGACAACGTTGGATTGTTCATACTTATTACACTTGTAACGAGCACATTGTTTGTGTGCGACTCAATAGGCCGATCCATCCAGTAGGAGAGACCGGAGTATAGAGGTCATCTGGGATTCTGCATCGATGGGTCCGAGGAGTAACAAGAGGCAAGATCTCAAAGCCGTGCCGGTGACATTGAGTATTACAAAGGTGTGCGAGGTATGGGAGAGGGTAACGGCCTGCGGATATCTGGCTGAGGTCTCTACGGGAACTATATGGTAACCGAGAACATAGCCGAGGAGTTGAGAGGTGCAGAGCGATTGAGGTGGATCGCGGGGCACAGCAGTGAATATGAGAGGATTCCGGATAGATCGCGTAATGGCGACAATTTGGATTTGTGCAGACATACCACGTTGCTTATAGACCATATATGAGGATCGATGCCGAGGCAAGCATTCTCACCTCCCCGCCAACACCTCCGAAAGGGCCTCGAGGAGATAAGAATGATCGCAGCATGTAATGGATGCAGGAATGGCGAGCAGGCCTACAGGTTATGGTGGGTAGCAGAGTTGCGAGGTGTACGCGATCGCCCGACATAGCTGTGATTACATAAAGAGAGAGGATCGGCCGCAGCCGCTTGGTTCAGCAGCCTCCAAACGCAGTGAATGAGACAAGAAGATTGTTAGCGGTCATGAGTCACGAGCAAGCGAGACTCAGAGACCGGAGTCCTCCACGCGAGAGGGCGTATTCATATGTTACTGGAGAGATTGGCAGATCGCTGGGCGGTACCAATAGCCGTGGTACCTTTGAGGACGAGAGAGGCTGGCGAGAGGGGTCGACGATCACGATCATCACCTAGTTTGGGATGAGGCGTGAGGGTCTAAATAAATGTTAGCAAGGTATAAGAATAAATAAGAGTGCCGACTGCTACACGATGATATAGAAGATGTATTTGTGTAACATCTAAATAAAACGAGATATGTATGTTGATTTGCGTTATAATAATAAGAATGTTGTCGGTTTGACTTTCTGTGTTTTGAAAAAGGATCAAAGAGAAATGTAATTAAATAGAAATACACAAAAATATTTATATTTACCACACATGATGGGACATTATGGTAGGGGATGGTCGAGCTAACCTTGGGAGACCCCATGTCTCCTAAGTGCCTACATAGCCCATTGCACAAAGCAAGGAAGGGCCTCTGATCGATGTAGTTCTCCCTTAGGATCAGTGGAGGGGTGAATTTAGGCAATTTGGTATGGTTTAGGCTATTTGTCGTTTGTAAAAAATTTGATGTTGGTAGGTAATGTTGTTTGTCTTCGTAGGATAATGTTGTTGGTGTAGGTATAGGTAAAGCAAAGGTTCGAAGATACCCAAGTAGTAGGGAATAGTGTCCCGATTAAGATCAACACACAATTCTAGATGCGAGGCAAAGCGGAAAGAGTGTTCCGTAGGTGAAAAGAGCTAAACGAACCACACAACGTAGAACGAGCCCGAAGCCCTAAGTCGTGTGCATGTACGAGAAGTCCCTAGTTGAAAAGAGTCAGTATGATCACAATATATCAGGTGTACGTTACGTCCCTCGAGTGAAACAAATGGCGAGGTGATGTGGATGATATAGTTTGAGGTACAAAGAACTTGTTATAACTAAAGAGAACCTACCCTAAATAGACAAGTCCATGACACCCAAAAAGTTCTTTTGAATGAGGCTTTTATTTTATCAATGTAGACCGATCGATGCTGGAAGTCTACAAGGGATATTGATTATTTTATTCTTGAGGTCTTCATGGAAAGTTTGATCAATGCGAGAAGCTTCTGATAAAGGCCGACTATGTATATCTGTCCTTCGGGGGAGCAAATAGCCATTTATAAGTAAAGCAAAGCAATAGTTTGGCATATAATGTCCTTCGAGGAGCAAATCTATATTTAATTTAGATGACTAGATATTCATTTGCGTGAAGCATCTAGTTTAGTAGGAAGTTTGACTCAAGAAAATCCCATAAGAATACGGCTTATTTTAATACTTTGAAGTCATGGACTAGACTAAAAAGGGGAAGGCATTATCAAGGGGAGGTGCGAAGTGATTTTGATTTTATTTAAAGATATAGAAAACAAAGTGTATGTAGAAGTGTAAATGAGCTCAAGGGACGAAAGAGGTAGATAAGAGGTGATATAACACTAGATTCAACAGTAGAATGGTCAAGATGTAAGGCATTAGGGGGTTGTGCTCAGTTTACCATTAAGCGAAGCTCAAACGATAAGTGCCTCGATCCATAGATGTGAGTGATTATATAAGGCCCAATCCAATTGGGAGCAAATTTTCCACGTTTGCTCTTTTCTAGTTTGGTGACATGTTGATTCTCTTTGAGGACAAGATCACCAACCTTAAAGGTACGCTCATGAAGTCGCTTATCATAAGCACGCTTGATGCGTTTTTGATAGATTTGAAGGTGATCGAGAGCTGTAAGACGTCGTTCGTCAAGAAGCTCCAATTGGGCTAACCGCTCTTGGCGGAAATCATCATTGGTGAGAATATCCTGAAGAGATATTCTAAGGGAGGGTATTTGTATTTCGAGAGGCAAAACAGCCTCGGTACCATATACCAAAGAAAAAGGTGTGGCATTAGTAGAGGTACGAATGCTAGTACGATAAGCCCAAAGGGCAAAGGGAATGTGATCGTGCCAATTTCTTCCAGATTCATTGACAACTTTCATGAGGATTTTGGTTAGAGTTTTATTAGAAGATTCAGCCTGACCATTGGCTCATGGATAAGAAGGCGATGAGAAACTAAGTTTGATACCAAAGTTGTCACAAAGGTCTTGAATAACTTGTTTTTGAAATATTTACCATTATCTGTTATTGGCGATGAGGAATACCAAAACGCATGATAATGTTGTGATTAATGAATTCGACAATTTTTTCTTTTTTTGATTGAAATGAGTGGAATAGCCTCCACCCATTTTGTGTAATATTCTTGGTCATTGTGATTATCCAACGGTGACGTTGTGAAGAGGTCGGGTGAATCTCACCAATAAGGTCTAAACCCCATTGTGAGAAAGGCCAAAGATCACGAAAGCGATTGAAGCGGGTGGCTAGGAGTATGTTGAAGATTGGCATGTTGTTGACACATGACACAAAGACTTAACATATTCATAGTCATCGTTATTGAGAGTAGGCCAATAATAACCTAGGTGAAGGATTCGCTAGCCACGGCAAAGCCACTAAAATGTCCACCACAAATCCCATTGTGTACTTGTTGGATGGTATAGGTGACTCGCGCCGATTAGACAACAAGGAGGATGCCATCAAAGCCACGTTATAGAGGAGTCCTCCCATGACAACATAACGCGAAACACTTTTAAGAAAAGCACGTTTGCTGCTACTAGTAAGGTCAGTGATGAGAACAGAGATTGTAAGATAGTCGGAAATTGGTGGTACTGTGTATCCGCGAATTAGTAGACACAGATTTATCATGCAAACTACGGGGTTGAATAGGATGGTGCAAAAGTTGCTGGACCCAAACGAATAATTCGAGTCGGTTGGTGCGCGGGAATCATGCGAGGCTAAGCAAGCCATAGTATCCGCAAATTTATCATGGAGCGGGAATGGTTTGGATAGAATAGTGAGTAAATAAGGCTAGAAGTGACTCCACGTGGTGTTTGTACTGAAGTTCCTCGCTTATACATTGGTAGACGCCATAAATTGATTGACTACAATTGAGAGTCGCCAAAATGTTGATAGATTTGATACCTAAGTGTATCGCAACTCTGAGACCTGAACAAGGGCCTCGTATTCCGCCTGTATTATTAGTGCAGGGAAATCAAGCCGGAATGAAAGAGGCATAGGTTCAGCATCAAGAGGGATGAGAACAACGCGGCTCCTCCGCCGCGCTGGGCACTTAGATCCATCGAAGAAGAGGGTCATTTGATACGACTCTTCTCCGAGTGAAAGAGTGGCGATGAGTTCGCTTCGGGAAGGTAAAATTGGTAAATTGTTCCCTGCAGAGGCGTCCGCAAGTTGGTCTCACAAGAGTTTGTCCTTTGAGTGACTTCATTGTATAAACTCAAGGTCAAGGTCGGCAGGAGCATGAGCCATCGAGTGATGCTGGTTTAGGTGTGGTTTGGCGTACATATAATGAATGGGGTCAGTGTTGGTGATGACGAAAGTTTTGTGATTCAAGAGGTAATGTCGGAGTTTGGTGGCGATGAATGATAGGGCCAGGCACAATTTTTCTACATGTGTATACCTAGTCTCGTAATCCACGAGGGTACGACTTATATAATAAACGGCCCGCTCTCGGCATGTCGAGTCTCGATGTGTGAGCATGGCTCTATAGCATGGTCGGCATGGCGGAAAGATAAAGGTAGAAAGGGCGGTCGTCCGGGGTGGGATAAGCACGGGTGGTTGCAAGAGATACGTTTTGAGAGCTTCAAGGCTTGGTGACACTCCTCACTCCATTGAAAGGCAACGCCTTTTTAGAAGGTGATGAAAAGGTGACATCGATCCGAGAGTTGGGAGATGAAACGCCGGATGGATCAAGTTTACCCGCAAACCACGAATTGTTTGAGGTTTTGGGTGGGGGCATTTCTAGGATAGCTTTTACTTTAGATGGATCGACCTCAATGCCACGCAAAGAGACGATAAAGCCAAGAATTTTCCTCGAAAGGACACCAAAGACACATTTCTTTCGTCAAGACGCAAGAATATTGCAACAGTAAAGCGATCAAAAATAATGGTTAAAACATCGAGATGTTCACCGCGATGTTTAGACTTGCCAAGAAGATCGCCGACGTAATCATAATGTCATGAAAATGTAGGTCATAGCCCATGATAGGTCGCACCAAAGATTCTTAAGGCCAAATGGCATTACACGAGCAATGTAAGGTTCCCAAGGAGTTATGAAGGCGTTTTGTGTTGATCGGGCAGGGCAACTAAAATTTGGTTGTATCCCTGAAAAGCCATCCATGAGAGAAAGCATTTCATGACTCTGGCAGAAGTGAGATCAACAAGTTGATCAATACTTGGGAGGGGGAAGTCATCCTGTAGGGCAAGCGAGGTTAAGGTCCCTAAATCCGGCATATCCGAAGTCCCCCTCGCTTTCAGCCATGTGTACGATGTTAGAAATCCATTGAGGATAGTCAATAAAGCGTAATGAAGGAAACAGTAAAGGAGTCGCTGAGCCTCTTTGACCAAGAGGGCAATGCGTGGATGCATTTTTCTTAATTTCTGCTTGACCGGGTTTGGAATCGGGGTTTAGGTGATGTTATGGACGTGCAATGGTAGGATCAATTCCTGTATGTCGGGCAACGTAAGACCATGCGAACGCTTGTTCATGAGCACGTGAAGAAAGGTAGTAAAGGCGGCTTGTTCTCGATGTGTTAAGGGATTGTCCGATCTTCACTATGTGAGGATATTCCTCCTGTGTGGATGTTGATTTCATAGTAGATCTGCTCAAAGCATGGTTTGAGTTTCAGATGGTAAGGCGCGTTGAAGATAGGAGTCATCCGCCCCAAGGTAAGTGAGGATGGAGTCGTCATCCTGGCACTCAACAACATTAATCGAAGGCGAATCTTCTTCGATCATGTCCTGATACGTATGGGAATGGAAGATGGGTCCTCACATCGCATTGATAAGTGAGAGGACCTATGAAGATGGCATTTATGAAAAAAAAAAAAAGTTAGGAGGGATAGATTCAGGGTCCATCGATTCTTTGGGTGATGATGGCAAAGTGGGTGATGATGGTTGGTGAGGGGCAACGCCTTCTTCTTCCAGATATGTGGATGTGAGGTGTCTCCGTGTAGGTGTTTCAAAAACCGAGACCACTTCGATCATTATGTTTGCGTGTGGTCACGGGAATGAGTGTATGTCGGCCTTGTTCGTAAAGGCCAAAACCAAAGCCTTCCATGCACAAATGAGTCAAGAAGGTGAGGGTGGCGACGATTTGTCGTATTGAAAATCGGATTGGAAGGGAACCACACCAAGAGGAGGTTCAGGGTAATGGAGGATGCGTCAACACCCACATACGTTAGGTTAGTGCGGCAATGGGGTGGTCCGTAAGAGATTACCTCCCCTACGCGACGGTCGAGGTAGGGATGTGCATGTAATTGTCCGTGCACTCTCGCGGGGTAGGGAAAGAACTAACATTATATAAAGCGGTACTTCAACGTGAGGCGATGAAAAACATCTACTAAGGGGCTGGAGGTTGGGATGTTAGGCATGCGGGAAGAGAAGTGGTTTGTGCGACGGTGGTTTCATCACACAAGGCGTAGGTGCAGCTTTGAGGTGGATGGTTGAGGTACATTGAAGAGGATGGTTGGGTTGAATGTATGGGTGTCTTAATTGGTATAAGCACATCGTTTGGGCGGTATAACATATTGCAAGTTTTCAAGGGGGAGGATCAGCTTTATAGTGTAGGACTTCCCTCGTACTCAAATTTTATGCATCGATGTAATGTTGAGGGAACGCATCCCATGGCTCTGATCCAAGGACCACCCAGCAATATATTATATTGGAACTCTCCTTCAAGGACATAGAAGAGTTCGGTAAAGTACGTGGTCCCACGCGAATGTTGAGGATCACAAGGCCTAAGGTAGAAGTAATAGCGCCATTGAATGAGCGCAACATGATGGGGTGGCACACATGCAACTCGAAGGGATGTTCATTTGTTGGGAGGATTTTGAAGAGATAATGTTTAGCTAGCGCCCCGTCAATCATAACCCGACGTACTCGAATGTCTCGGACGTGAAGCGGAAATGAAAAGGGGCGGTGGTCGGTCTTCTCGCACAAAGTCGATAATTTCATCTTCGAGAAACTAACCGCAGCGGCTTGTTGTTTTGAGATTGTATGGTGGGGAGATGGATTGTTTGGTGAGAGAAGTAACGTGATTGGGTGTTAGAATGGAGGCAACATGTGTAGGGTTTCATTGGGTAAAACCTCTATCCTTGAAGGATCTCAACGAGAGCATGTCGATGAGATTCAAGTCCAATGAGATCATATAGTGTCATTTTTACTGCGAATGATGAAGTTGTTTGATCATGGTTGGTGAGCAACCCCATTAGAGACGGGATAGGCGGGTCCGTGAATAACCACTTTAGGTGGTGGTGTAATTGGGATGGTCAAGGAGAAAAAGATGCCGCAGTGTGTTTTCTTTCGCTTTCCCATTGTTTTTCCGTCTCGAGTAATGACACTAATCATATTAATCTCGTAGATCCGAGATGAGGAAGATGGTTGGGATAATTCATGGTCTTCAAGAGGTGGGGTTGTAATAATGATAGATCTAGGTGAGGCGGGGATAGATGATATAGTAGAGGGAATTGACGCTAGAGGTTTTCTCCCTTCGTAAGTTGTCTTTCTTAATCTTTCTATCCGGGAGAGGTGACTGACGAAGGATGGTTTTTAGAGCGTTGCATCCCTCCACATCATGTCCCTGGTGTGCATGATGATAAGCGCAAATTTTAGACTCATCGTAACCCATAGGTCGGGGTTTAGACGGGTCATAAGGTCTAAGTGGAGGTAGGGAAATGGTCGCATTCTCCACCAACATAGCAAGGATTTTGGCGTAAGATCCTTTGAGGGGGTCAAAATCGGATGAGGGTATTGGTTGTGCGGGTTTTGGTAATGTTTGGGCGTGGTTGGTTCGTACAGGTGGTGGTTTAGCCGAGGGGTGCTGACACATGTTTTTCACTAAACGTGGTTTCTTGGACACGAGAAGTTACGTTCGGCTGGTTAGATGATGAGGCTACGAGATGGTGTGGTAGCTGGAAACAACCACGGAGAAAGGAGTGACGAAGAAAATAAATCCTTTGATGATGGGATTAGTTTAGGGTTGATAGTGGACCGGATACGTGGGGTAACGATGTTGTTATACCCTTTGATCTCTCGTATAGGTGTAGAAGGCGAGGTCGTTTGAAGAAAACGAAGGAGGTATGATATATTGATGTAAGGTGGAGGGATGAGGTCCCAATATGGAAGGTGGGTGTGAAGATGAGGGTTTTGATTGTGATAGAGGCACGGATTGCGTTCGTCTCCTAGGTGGCGGGGCGGGTTTATTTTTGGATAAATCGAGTCGCTTAGGCGGGTGTGTTAGACGGGCATTGGTGAGGTCCCAAGCGTAGGGGAAGATTTGGCTAAGTTAATAGAAGTGGAAGGGGCATTTGGTAGAGGTGAGGGGGGTGAAGGTGAGAACATGGGCATTTTAAGCTTTTGTAGGCACTTCGGGTATATGGTGGAGGCATCAGGATTGGTCATTTGCATTTGAGTAGAATATGGCGTACTCAAACGTTCCCATAGGGCTCGTCTATCGTCTGGAGACTGACAGTCCTCACGTGTGAATAGGAACTTTGGTATGGAAGAAAGGTGGGTTGTGATTCCAGTCCACTGTGGGAGTGATACAGGGGGTAGATGAGGCACTGTATCAATAGATGTTAAGAGGTCGACTGGTCGTTGAAAAGATTTAGGTGATGAGGGACTAATAGGCAGAAGGGCATGTTGGAGAGGGTCTGTCATGGCTAAAGAATTTAATGATGTCGGTGCAGAGAGATTTCTCATCTAAGGATGTCAAAAGGAGTGGCGTACCTTCCTCTTGTGCGGCAAGAGTGGTAGAAGGAGACGTCTGGGAAATGGATAGATTAGACAACATCCGCTCGCAATCTTGTAGGGATGTGGTGTAAGAAGACTCATTGATGGGAAGGAAGCTCAGGCAGTTAACTCTTCTATGGGTAAAGGAACGATTTCGCTTTGGCATGATGGTGGTAAAGGAGGTTCGGGCTCTGTGTTAGTGAAGAGGCTTGATTCAAAATTTTCTCGATAGAGGCTTTTGGCTGGGTATCGAATACCGCATGGATCTCATGAACACTCTCCTCGGCTAAGATATCCTGGTTGACGTTACTGTTGGATGAGTGATTCGGGAATGGCTTGTTGAAAATTTTCAAATTTCGGTTAGCAGGGGCGTTAGGATTATTGAGGGCTATATCCCCACATCAACCATTTCCTGCACTATGTTTTTCAACATCTTGCAGCTTTTCATGACCGTGTCCTTCACGCGGTGAAGTTACAAAAGTCATTTTCTTTGTACCAGGAAGGTATGGCGCGAGCGGGAATCAAACCCAGAATGAGGTTTAACAGGAGGTAAGGTAATGGCTCCTGCTTTGAGCAATTTTTCCAATATCACACCATATGTTTCTCCCAAGGGAGTGTAGTTGATGGGCTCGGCTTTGTATTTATAGGTGGTTTTTGGTGGAGTATTGGACGGTGGTTGGGATTTGACCATCACCGCGTGGACAGCTCCTTTTGATTTAGAAGAAGTGGACGCATGAGGAGTGGTGGTATTTGGTTTATTGGTAGAATCAGGAGTTCGGAAAGTGGAGTTTTTGTTGCGCAACCGCAATTTCTCTTCCTCTAAGGCTCGAATTTCTAATTTTGAGCCATAGAAAGGCCTCTGGTCGAATGTACGGAAAGTTTGAATTTGGAGGGTAGGGGAGATGTGCTTGAACAAGCAGGCCGCGTAAAGAGTTCGATAAGTTCGGTTTGAGGCAAGGCATACGTAAGTTGGTTGATAAGGCCCCGCCATCGTCCAACGAAATCTGCGATAGATTCGTCCTCAAATTGTCGGATGGCATAAAGGTCGGTGATAGATACTTTCTTAGCAATGTTAATGGAGAAATGATCCAAGAAAGATTGGGCTAGTTGGTTAAAAGAGAAGATCGAGTGCTGGGTTAAAGCACTGTACCACTCCAGGGCGGGTCCTGATAAGGACATAGGGAAGGTGCGGAGTAACAAGGCGTCATTATGGGCAATCAAATAACAAGCATGTCTAAATGATCGCAAATGTTGTTGAGGATCCTCTTACTATTAAAACGAGTAAATTTTGGCAACTCCCATTGAGGAGGATATGAATGAAGGGGGACAGAAGGGTGAATGGGCTCCCGACAAACTTGTTCGTATGTCAAGGCGCTACGACTTCCCGAAACCGAAGCCTCCAAATTTTGCATTTTATCCATCATTTGTTTGATGAAATCAGTGGTTGGATGAGATGATGGTGCACTGAATAAGGATGTCCCATATAAGGTGTTGAGGTTCTTTGGATACGTGTATGGGAATGAAAGGTAGGCGGAGCTTGAGAAGGAAAGCTCGTGTGGATAGGTGGAAGAGAGCAAGTCATGAATGGGGCGATCTGCAAAAAGAGATGAGGTAGGGCGTTGGTGGTAACGATACGTGGGGTCCAAGATTAACAAAAGGAAAGCTAATCGGGTCGTATGAACCTCTGCATAATTTGTCGGATTGGGAGACGGGGCTAGAGATGCGGGGAAGCAAGCAAAGCGATTATCGGGCGGAGTGGGAGCTAAATGAGCAGCTATCTTCGATAGGCATACCTACAAGGAGCTGACCATCAGGTGTACGGTCAGGGGTATGAGACAAATAGTATTGTACAGCGCTGGAATTAGCATCCAGAAACTTGGCAAAGTCCTTATCTCCCACAGGAATTTTAGGAACCTCACTGGTATCAGTAGGATTCCCCATAGAAGGTGAAGGGGGTGATTCAGGCAAAGAAACAGAGCAAGCGTGTGAAACCATGGCGGCGGCTTGTTTTCGAGTGATAACAACCATGGACAGCAGTTCACGGTAAAGTTTCAATCTATCAAGAACAAAAACAACCCCAGAATGATGAATTTGGCAAGTTGCTGGTTTGTCAGGGGCTGATGGAGACAGTAACCGATATCGGTTTACTAACCGGTGTCGGTCACAGGGGAAACGACGTCGGTCCCTTAACCGATGCCGGTGTCAAAAATCTAGGATAAGAAGATACAAAGGGGCTGCTAATTTGATTTTTAGCAACGTTGAGTATTTTTATCAACTTATTGATCACGTAGAACAGTATGACAGAAGACAGAACAACAAACAAGCAAGATGTACACGCAAATCCAGAGATTAACCCTAGGGTTAATTTTAATTATTGTGGGCTTATGCCTTTAGACGTAGAATGATGTCGAATCCTAAACAAGATACTTAGAGGAAATGCCAAGTTGTTTTGGCTTATAAGGTTACCTCAATCGGGTGAAGGAATTCCGCGGAAAGGGGGATGTTTGAGTTGTTGTGTTAATTGTGAAGTGATTCGGTATGTGTTGTGCGGTGAAACTAGGGTTAATTTCTGTCAATACCGTGGATATCACCCCACGTGTACGACTGCATTACTTAATCTATGTTCACTAGAATTGAAAAACAACAGGTGGAATGCGATGCATGTGTTTTAAAACCCAAATCGAAAATGATATTTGATGAAGCAAAAGAGATAACTTTTACTAATGCAAGATGCAAAAACAAAGCAAGTTCTTTTACCGAGAATAATAAAATACCTTGTGAATATCTTTAGAAGAAGAAAATGCAAGTATGCTCCCTATATGAAAGCAAGCGAGAAATAAAGAAAAACCCAAAATGGGTCCCACCTAAGCAGTAAAAATGTTTCACTGGAAATGCTTCGTTCCTTTAGAAACAGAGATAAGGTTAGGGTTAGGAGGAATACACCGTAGAATGTCGAGATGGTGTGCGCGTACCGTAGAGAAAGATCAGCCGATCATGGAGAACTCCTTTTTGTCTTGGAAGGACTACCTGCAAATAAGAACACAAGACCACAAGATTTGATTAAACAATAAATGAGGAAACGCCTTGGGCCCAAGGAAATATAAAACTTCCTTTCGAAGGTGGTCGGTTTCGCTAACGTGAATTAACACAAAAGACAGAAATATCAATTAAATTGCTTGGCTGAACTGGGTAGGGGAAAGGCTGTTTTTCCTGGTTTTGATCAAAGGAACCGATGGCGGTTACCTATAACCGATGCCGGTTATTGATAACCGATACCGGTGGGTTCTAGGATCTTCTGGGCTGGTTGTGGTGTTTGTAATGGCTGGTTTTTGGATAGTATTTAGGAAATGGGATGGTTAGAAACAAAAGAATGACAGCTAGAGGCAATGGTACGTTGGATAATGGATTCAGAAATGGATTTAGGAGTACTGAGATCCAAGAAGCATAAGAAATGTTATACCGAAGGACATGCAAGATGTAACTTACTGGTTTTGATGAAGGTGCAAGTTGATCTCCTTCTTTTGTAAGCACGCCCAAATATTTTCACTGCCTCTACTTGGTCAAGTGAAGATCTGGACTCTGCTCCTCGCCTCGCAATGCTCTGTTGATCCAGAAATCCTTTGACTGACCTCTCAAAATGAAATTTCGATCCGTTGTTTTGGTTTGGGGAGCCCATTTACTGCGTGGGAACCGATGGCGGTTGCGTAACCGACGGCGGCCGAGTAGAACCGCATCGGTTAGGAAAAAGTAGGCTATTTTTAGTAAAATAGCCCACCTTCCCTGCTTTTTCTCCGAGGATCGCCGGGCTTGGTCAAGTGGCTAGAAGGTCGGCTTTGGGTGCGAGTAAGGAGGCATTAGTTATGGATGTGAGTCTAGACCAAGTCATGGGTCCTAATTAGGTTAGTTTAGGGTTAGGGCTAGGTCATGGTGAGGTGGCCAAGTGAGGTGGCGGGTAAGGTGATGTGGATTTATCAATTATGAGGTAATTAATAAATAATTGTGTAAGGTTTAGGTAATGAGGTTAGGTTGTGAAATGGGATGCGGGTCACAAGGGGTCGTAAGACACGAATTTGGTGTCTATAGTTTGATGATTCTCTCGCTGGGTTTGTGAAGGCATTTGGGCCTTCTTCTTTGCATGAGGCTATTAGGAGAGCTTAGGACTTGGATTTATCCACTCCATAATCGAGGGTTCCACCTCGTGTCCAACAAAGGGATCCTCCATCTGGATCAGATGAAATTTAATAGAGGGAGCCTCCACCGAGGCAAGAGGTGGCTAAGAAACCAATCATTTCCCGAGAGGACAGAGAGGAGTTAAGGTGAAATAAAATATGTTTCAATTTCCACACATCTTGGGTTCCAGGACATGATTACAGAGGTAGAGGGAGGGCCCAATTCATTGAGGTCTTCAAGGAGAGTGAGGAGTTAAAGACTCGTGAGATGGATGATGGAGATGGGGTTGTGTTAGATAGTACTAATGCAAGGCGGGGGAGGATAATTTTCCTCGTAAAATTATAGCCCACATTGTCTAAGACTACGATGTACAAGGAATTTAGGATTAGAGGAGTTATGCAGGGTCAATGAGTTGTGGTAATCATTGATAGTGGGGCAACCCACAACTTTATTGATGCCTCATTGGTTGAGAGGCAAGGATTATAGACGAGAGGATTTTGAGGGCTTCAGCGTCGCCAGTAGCCAATGGAGAGTCTATGAGGTGCACACAAAGCGTGAGTTCCCAAGTGAGCATCACGATGGGTAACTATATTAAGCCATCGATGATTTCCACATTGTTGGTATGGGAGTGACCAACATAGTGATGGGAGTGTAGTGGCTTCACTCTCTTGGTGAGTTTTGGACTAACTTTCAGACGATGGAGTTGAAGTTTAAGTCCGAGGGCAGGAATGTGATTTTGAGGGGATTATCTACAGGAGCACCTAGGGTGGTTACAACTGAGGGGATGGAGAGGAATTTTGGATGTGATGAGGGGTTTTATTATTGCAGATCGATGTGGAGTATGATGGATGTGGATGTGACTAGTAGTGTTGTGCATGAGACAGTTACAAAGATTGGGGATACAGGTTCAGATCATCTGAGTTTATCATTATGTTGGTTGTCTAAGGTTTCAGTAGACTGGAGATCTCATTTGCTTGTTAAGTAATCCAAGAACTGACACACATGTGAGATTCTAGATGGTCACATATATGATGACACCTACAGATTGGAGGATGAGATGATATTCTATCATGACAGATTATACCTTGTGTCAGATTCATGGTTGAGGATGGAGATATTGTGACATGTGCATTGTTCTTTCATGACCGACACTTGAGCTTTGATGAGACCTACAGGTTCATATCAGAGAGGTTCAGATGGCATGGGTTGAGGGATTATATCCTCTAATTCATACAGGATGTACATTTTATCGTTATAACAAATCGGAGCTTACATGTTCATCATGTTCTGGGTCGGCATGGGATAGCACTCCTATGTATTTTATAGCTTCTGTGCATGGTGGGCATTTCACCCATGTGCTAGTCAGTGGAGGGATGGAGTTGACTCAGTTACCTGGTTATTCAATAGGTTATCACTCATCACAGGAGGTGAACTATGTAGAGTTGACATTGCCGATTGACCATGTACTGGAATCTTGGGATTTTTCCCCATGGGACACATTGAGATACATTATGAGGAGTTGTACTCTCACACTAATGTGGGTCATATGGGAGAGTTAGCACGCTTTGTGTGGATACAAGTTATTTCATAGGTTGATCCAGGGATTCTGTAAGATTTGGAGTGGACTTTTGTACCCAGGAGTTGATCAGAGAGAGGGTGATGAGTCCCAGGATGATGGCATCAAAGTGGCAGGGATTGGATAGATTGGCAATCCCAATGTGGGTACCGGTGGAGAGTCAGTTTGGGTATCATTCTACTTCACAGACAACATTTCTCTCGATACAACATGGAGGACATGATGACTACATGGGGGTTCTTGGTTACTTCGGATTACACCGATCTTTGGTTGACAACAGGGTGAGGTGGAGAAACTTACTTTGTGGTATTCAGCTTCTGCAACATGACAGGATGATGTTTGGGGTCAAGCATTTCTCGGGAAGGGAGGATTTTAATATCCCCTTTCCTACGCCTAAGGCCTAAGGGCCAATTCGAGTCCAAGCCTTGGTCATACCCAAGGGGCTTTGGACGCTGGGAGCTATTGGGTATGAATATCTAGTCCATTTTGTTATAATTCTTCATTGACATAATCAAAAAGGTGTTTTGGAGGGACTAGATGTTATGGTTGGTCGTTAGGAAGGGGCCACATGGTACTAATGTTCTAATTTTGCATTGGGGGTTACTTTTGGACCATGGTGAATTAAAAAGGGATAAATACTTAAGTTACTTTTATTTTATTGGCCCTTCCAAGGAAAAATGTGACTAGGGTTTATTGGGGCTCTTCTGCCATGGGGAAGTTATATAAGGAGTTGGGGAAAAAGGAAAGGAATTTTGCATACATAATTATTTTTCCTTCACATACAACTGTTGTTTGCAAATCTACAACTTGTGGAGTGAAATCCCATAGGAACCCTAGCTTCGGTGGTGAGAGATCCATACCTAGCTAGCAGGGCATTCTTCGGTAGTGAGAGATCTACCCTAGCTTGTCATTTTGGAGTTATTTTCGGGGTTTTTTACAGAGATATTTTCAGAGGTTTTAGAGGAAGGGTTTTGAGGGTTTTGGGGGCATTTGCGGAAGATAATCAGAGTGTTTTTAGATCAGATTTACGGAAGCCATTTGGGCAGGGCTTAGCATCACTTTGAAGGCATCTTCATCAATTTCCAACCCTTTTCCAAGCTAGGCGACTTGTTGGGAATATTGCAGCCTTTATTTGGAGGGTTTCTAGTTGGCCATTTTCAGATCTGAAGGTTGAAATATCATCTCCTATATTTGTAAATGTTATTTCCAAAGTCTCATAATTTTGCACTTGTATTTGGAGAGTTATGAATTTTAGAAGTTTTCCAACTGTCTAGGGCACGCTGTAATTTTCTGGCAGCATTTTATTATCGAAAAATTCCAAAAACAATTTTCTTATGTTCTTTATAATATTAGCAAGCTCTCTTTAAATTTTCAAGTACTTCGGTTGGATATTTTGGGAGATATTAATTTTCTTTAGTTCGCTGCCCTAACTATGAAAATCTGCAAAAATCGGTATTTTATTTGGCTGCAAATTTTCAATATTTTGTGCATTTTTAAGTGGTATCCCACAAGGGATATTTCAATCCATCACCCACCTAAAGCAGATTGGGCTTGAGTAACTCCCAAGATTTCCAAATACTCTGCAAAATAAACAAACCTTTAATCTTAACATAAACTGGGAAAAGCAAAAAAGAATGAAAATTAAGGCCTTTCCAAGTGAGCCTGCCTAAGGGGACCCCCTGACAAATGCCATGTCAAATGAGAAACTTCCAGGATTTAGTACCCTCGATACTACATGAAATCCACTTAACACAAAGAGCTTTCCCCTGAAGTTTGATATCAATTAGAATGAGACCCCCTTCTTCCTTGGGCATACAATAAATATCCAAGCCACTCAATGGAAACCCTTGTTCCTTGAAGTGTTTGCCCACAAAAAATCTCGGAGAAGCTTCTCAAGTTTGGCATAAGAAGCAAGATATGGAGCCCAGAAAGATGAATAATAAACATGTGTAGCAGCTAACACTTTGGAGTAGATTTGAAACTTATCTTGCTAAAGAGAGACGCTTGGTAATCCAATAAGAAATTTTACGCTCAACTTGTTGAACAACATAAGTCCAAAGTTGAGCGAAGTGTCCTGGAAGGTGAATGAAATTCCTAGGAATTTAAACTTCACACTAGGCTCAATCCAGCTCCACTTCATCTCTACAAGCCAATTAGGCATGGGTAATGGAGACTATCTGTAGCACTAAGTTTTTTCCCATTGAATGGCATGACCACAAGCCAAACAAAAGATGTCTAAATAATCTAGTGCTTGGCACACATTGGTCTTCCTCTAAGAGAGTGAGAAATGAGTCATAAAAAAATACCATTGATGAGCTGCTGAGATGTGAAAGGTAAAGAAATACCTTTAACAAGTCCTTAAGAACCTCTATGGGAAAGAAGATAGTTCAAACCTTCTGCGGCCAACACATATAGGGAGGGAGCCAGAGGACAACCCTGTCGAATAGATTTGAAGAGGCCAAACCGGGAGGACTATGCCCCATTGATAGTAATGCAAGCCCCATCATTCTGAAAAAGCATTTGAACAGAATGAACAAACCTAGGGCCAAAGCCAAGAGCTTGGACCATAGCTAAAATAAAGGCCCACTCAATCTGTCATAAACTTGATCTTAATGAAAAAAGCTTGTTGAGAAGATTGTCTAGCCCATTCCATGCCTTCCCAAACAAAAATGATATTATCAAGAATAAACTTGTTCTTAATGAAGCCAGTTTTCTCACTTCAAACAATTAAAGGTAAAAGATTAACAATCTGATTGGCTAAAGCTTTAGCAATAATCTTGTATGAAACATTTAGCAAGGTGATGGGCCTCCAATTATAGATGAGCTCGGGATCCCCTACATTGGGTATGAATTTGATGTTATCTTGATTAATGAGATCCCCAGAGAATTGGAAGCCAGAGCTTCCAAATAAACATGATGAAGATTTGGACCAACCGTGTACCAAAGGGTTTGGTAAAATTCCACTGGAAACCCATCAATACCAAGATATTTGTCAGATGCCATTTGAAAAGCAACTTCTTTCAGGTTAGAGAGTGAAAGAAGACGGTCACATGAAGTCTGTTGAGAGTGTGAAATTGTGTAGGGAACAACCTACAAGAATTTTAAAAGAGATTCCTCTTGAGCAAGTAGTAGCTAGTTGAGCAACAAAAACTCCATGATAGTGTTGAACAAAGGCCTGTAGGATATCAGGTAAGTAGTAATCCTTACAGAATCATGCAAGATGGATTTGATCCTATCCGAAGAGTGTTTGGAACGTAACATGGTGAAGAATTATTGGGAAGCTCTATCACCAATATTGAGCCAATGCAGTATGGCATGTAGCTGAGCCCCTCGGGCATTGTAAGCTTCATGAATCTTTAGATTATGTCTCCAGACAACATCTTGATACTGCAGATCCTTGTAGAAGGGAGAGGCTTCAATCTCGAGAGAAATTTGTTCAAACTCATGGTATGTAGTTTCATGATAATTTTTCCTGAAAATGGAAGCATGTTTACCATAAAGGCGTAAAAAAGTACTGGTGTGTTTGATGGCATCATTGGACCATTGTATCTAGTAGAGGATGCCAAGGGTTGAGGGACTAGATCCAAATGCGTTGTATGTGAGACACAGTTTGAGCATGTTTGAGGTGTGTAGTATTAAAATAAAATTGAGAAATTTCCTTATGTTTCTTGACTGGTTGATTCCAAACCACATTAAAGAAGATGGGAGAGTGATCGAAAGTAGAGCAGTGTTGAGAACAGCCACAGGTCGGCCAGAGACAGGAGAAAAGTAGAAAAAATCATGAGAGGGAATAAGAGCTCATTCATGTCTTTTAACAAAACGATCACACCCATCCCAAAAATTGGATCATGTGAACCAAGGAGCCGAAGATGGATGACGATATGGAATATTAGGGTAAAAAAGACCCAACTTATGCCTAAAATGAAACTAGGCTTTGCTCTCTCCCGCACACCACCGCATTGGCAGCCGAACCTATTTATCAGCTGGGTTTTCAATCATATTAAATTCACCACACACCACCCATAAAGCATCTGGTAAAGAGTCCGCAAGCCAATGCCAAAAAAGAGCCCTTTCCCCCACATCATTAGAAGCATATATGTTAGCAAGACCAAAGAGATGACTGTCAAAATAAAAAGTGACCATACCACAGGATGCGTGGGGTCTGAACTCAAGGATATCACATGCTGAGCAATGTCAGGAAAATCAAATTCATAACCCCACCACGATATTTCTCATGACTCGAGGTGAGACAAATGGCCTGAGGCCAAATAGTACTGAGCAACAGAGTGCAACAAAAATCCAGAAAGTTTAACTTCTTGTAAACACAAAATTTTCATATGGAGAAAATGTTGACAACTGTCCTTGACCAGATAACGTCGGGTCGATTCAATAAGTCCTCGAATATTCCAAGAATACACAATCATTGAGAAATATTTAGATGCATATTTCCCTCACTGTCCAAAGTAGAGAGAACTTCATATTGATTGCGAGAAAAAGAGGTTTGGTTGAGAACCGGGCTCACATGCTCTCCAAAGGTCCAAGGTCGATGCTTTTCTTGCACATATTCACCATCCTTGGTAGGAGAAGGGCTGCAAGAACACATTTTGCGTTCAGTCTTCGGCGGCACAGAAACCCCAGAAAAGGGGTTATCTGGAAGAGCAACCTGTAGCAATAACAGACGTGGCTACTGGCGAGAGAGAGACAGTGACGTGGACTTAGCGGGCTCGGGTTGTTTGGCTAGAGGAGTGGTGGAGGTACTAGCATCATTATTGACCATAGGACGATAAGTGGAAGTTCTATTTTGCAGGCCTTTAGAGGCCCCTTTTTATTTGTCACTGTTTTCCATCCATCAGAAGGATTTTTAGGGGTTGACGATGTTTTTACTACAGGAGTAGGATGTGAGTTGACCATGGGAGGACATTCATGAATCATGTGCTTAGAGGACTACCAACGAAACAAGTGTTCAAAAGGTTGATATAAAGTACCTTTTGAGTCAATCGGGTGTCGCCAACCTGAATATCAATCGATTCTTTACGGTCTTTTGAAAGATCGATTTCAATGCACACATGGCGTTGAGGGAGAGCGTTAAAAAATTTGGGTTTCTCATTGTAGATGAGGCGTCCTAAGGGTTTGACAAGATCCCCTATAAAAGACCACATCGGAAAAGGAAGCCCTAGAAATTCAATCCAGAAAGGACCTTGAGCTTTGCCTGGTCTGAGACATGAAAGTATTGAGTCCTAGTGAGAAAAAACAACCAACAAGTTGTGGAGAAACCAAGGGCCATGGTTAACAATGGTCTTGTAGTGCTCAGGGTCTAAAAAATGAAACAAGAAAAAACCCTTTCTGAGGTTTTGGACACCTTCAAGCTTCACACCATGGTGTTGTCAGTAGTTGTGAACCCATTGCTTTAAAAGACTCTCAGGGGGGGCTCGACCAACAAAATATGCCACCAAAGTGTAATGTTCAAACCAATTACAGACATTATCAAAAGCAGGTAAATCAAGAATAACATCAGAGAGCAGGGGAATCAGACCCATTACCTCGTCGAACACTTTGGGGACGAACTTCTGAGATTTCTTCGGAGCCATGGTTGCTAGTCGCACCGTTACTGAGTCCTGCATCAATAGATGTGGGTGTCGACATGGAGGCCATTAATAAGTGCAAATGCCACCCAACACAACAAAATTAATGAGTGAAAAAACCAAATCCTACAGGTTTCCCAACGGGACTGTGGTATGGCAAACGTATGGGTGACGGCGACAGACATGAACAAGCAAGCTAGACTCAAACCCTAGCAGAGCTCATGTATCCATTATATTTATGTCAATTGTATATGAATAATTGACTTTAGGAGGATATCTACACAAGTTAATTAGGTGAGGAAAACATTTATATCAAGTGTAAAGTGTACTTAATAAAAATGTTAGATGTGATGATCGGGGTTAAATATGATGCCACCTATGTCTGTCCAACAATTTTTGGGTGACCGTAATTTTTTTATTGAAAAGCGCAAGTGTGGAAATTGAGAGGTTGTAGGCTGTTATTTTGTGATTTTAACTGTATATTACAAGTGAATTTTTTTAAAAACCGCAAACAATGACAGGTTGAAAATTTTAAAAACCACAAATATTTTAAGTGGTTTATATAAAAATATAATTCCTATATATATATATATATATGAGTAGATTATAAAAACATCTATAAAATTACTGGAATTTATAGCCATCTAATGATTTAAATCATCAACTGATTTTTATTTGACACCCACATATAATTTGAAATTCCAAGCTAGAGTAGTTTTATTGTAGTAAAGTGTGTCAATTGCTTGCCATATCTTACAAAAATTGATGTGCGTGATTATGTTTGGAATTTCAAATTATATGCCTCTCAGATTAAAAATTGTTGATTGCCTAGCTAATTAAAGAGTAGTAAAAAAAATTCCATACTTGTTTCTATGATTTTTTCATATATACACAAATAAGTTGTATATTTTCAAATATTATACATTTATGATGGCTATTTAAAAACAAAATATCCTTATCTATAACTAATTTTTATTTTTTAACTAGTAGGTATTATATAATTAAAATCACAAAAATCTGGTCCACATACTGTCAACTTCCAAGCCTAGCGTCACAAAAGATAATGCAGTCCATGTTATCTATAAATTGTGCCAGTTGCTTCCCGTATCTTTCAAAAAGAAGCCTTACCAGCTACAACACTTTATTTTGTGGTGCTCACTCAACCTATTTATTGTGATGCAGGAAAAAGTAATTGAACTATCCTGCATCCAAGTCATTATCTGCGATGAGGTGGAGAGATACCTACTTGTGTGGAGGACATGAAACGAAATGAAATGAAAGTTTTTAATGACGTCCACGAGACCGAGTAGTCTATGGGACCCGAAGTGCAATCACCAACCGATGCCCTCTACTTTTTCCTTTCTTCCAGCTCGTTCCTAAGCTTGCTTCTTCTGCTATGAATTTTGATCAAGAAATTTGTTGTTTTTGTCACCCTTTCCTCTTCAAACAAGGTTGTAAGATCAGCCACTTTTAAAATATCCACGTAATTGCTCTGAATGTCCCCGTAAGCAACACATTCCATGACAAAATGCCATTCGGATTCCACCGCGCCCGACATGCAGAACTGACAAACCCTTTTTGACCACTTCTCTTTGTGCATTTTCCATCTCCCAGTTTCACACCTAAGATGATGTGAACTAGTTTTTAGTTGCACAATTAACATTTTAGCCTTCCACTTTATCATCGCTCCAATGTAGTGCTTTTTCCCATGGTCATAGGTGGGATTAAAATTCTTGACATAGTATTCTTTTTTTCAACCAAGTTGCTTATTCCACATGATATTTTTGAATTTCTCTCTCACATAATTTTTTATTTCTTCATTCGTGTTAGGACACTCTTGTATGCAAATACCCCATTTATTCATCCACTCACCATTTTGCTTCATCCAAGTTTTCTTCCTCCTATTTAAATGTTCCTCTATTACTATTTTAGGCCACCGGGAATTCTCCATGTTTTCCACTTTTTTGAAGTATCCTAATAGCCGGGTCATCGCCACCGCTTCCATTGGAAAGGCTCCGGCTTCAGCAAGGATGATTGCGTATGGAATCGTGGTTTTTATTTTGAAACTGCTTGTAATTAGATGCTTTTGAATTCTTTCTATTTGATTCCATTTCCCCACGGACTTACTGCTGCCCCAAATCTCACATCCGTATAACACTACCGGGATTACTAGTAACCCAAAAAGGTTCAATCTGGTATTCCAATCCCATAATTCTGATGTCCTGCATCTATTTTGAAGCATATATAGAGCTTTCCACCCTCCCTGAATCCTCTTAGCTCTACAA
Organism: Taxus wallichiana var. yunnanensis; assembly: GCA_018340775.1. Classification (NCBI taxonomy): domain Eukaryota; kingdom Viridiplantae; phylum Streptophyta; class Pinopsida; order Cupressales; family Taxaceae; genus Taxus; species Taxus wallichiana. The sequence continues at coordinate 571,168,772 of CM031236.1, forward strand.
GTTTCCCAGCTGAGATTAGAGTGAAAGTCTAGTCCCAGGTATTTGTATTCCTTGACAACTTGCAAAGAGTCTCCGTCAAACTCAAAGCTTACTTGTTCTTTTTTCTTTTTTAAGGTAAAGATCATGATTTTGGTTTTACCAATGTTCACCTTCATTTGCCAAAATATTGACGTCATTCTAGGATCCTGTCGCGATATAATCAATTCTCGTACACCATGCAATCTGAAAATTTCGTGTATACGAATCTTTTGCCAAGATCGGTGAATCATCCTTTAGATTTCCAGCGATGAAATGAGCTACCTTAGTTAGTTTATCTACAACTACCAGGATAACATCATGTTTATTCCTGGACATGGGTAACCCTTGTACAAAGTCCATGGTTATTACTTGCCATTTGTACTGCGGTATGCTATGAGGATATAACAGTCCAGCAGGGTGCATATGTTCTGCCTTAACCCGCTGACATTCCAAACAATGAGTCACAAAATCAATGACATCCTTTTTCATACCTTTCCAAAAGTATTGTTGTTTCAGATCAGCAAGCATTTTTGTGATACCCGGTGTCCAGAGAAAGGCGAATTATGAAATTCGACTAACAACTTCTTTCTCAAATCATTCAGCACAGGTACGTATACCCTGTTTTCATAACGCAAGATTCCTTCATTATCAAAATGAAAACCTTTATACCTTTCATCATTAGGTTCTGCAGCAAGCACTGCTTTTACTTGCTGAAAGTATGCATCTGATTCTGAGGCACTCTTTACCTCATCCTTGAACTGAGTTCTTAATGTTATAAGAGCATAAATGTGCTTCCTACAACTTAGAGCATCTGCTACTCTATTCTCCTTCCCTTTGATGTAGCTAATATCAAAATCATATTGTGATAAAAATTATAACCACCTTCTCTATCCGGCATTCAGATTAAGTTTGAGTAAAAATATATTTTAGTCCTAAGTGATCAGTTTTCAACTCAAAAGGTTTCCCAAGTAAATAGTGTCTCCAGACTTGAAGCGCATGAACAATGGCAGCAAGCTCCAAATCATGAGGAGCATAATTCAGCTCATGTAACTTAAGTTTTCTACTTTCATATGCTATGACTTGATCATTTTGTAACAAAACACCTCCAAGGCCTTCCCCAGAAGCATCCGTTACAACAATAAAGCTCCCATTAGGGTCTGGTATAGCTAATATAGGTGCAGAAGTCAACTGGCTTTTCAAACTTTTGAAAGCCGCTTTCGCACTTATCATTCCAAATAAATTTCTTATCCTTCTTCTGTAATGAAGTTATTGGTGCAGCCACTTTAGAAAAATCCTTAACAAATTTTCTATAATAACCAGCAAGACCCATGAAGCTCCTTACATTCGCGGCACACTCTTTAGTGCAAGCCACTCGCTTATTGCCACTATTTTTGAAGGATCTACAGCAATTCCTTCTTTACTAATGACATGACCCAAATAGTGAACTTCTGTATCAAAGAAAGAACGTTTGGATAACTCACCATACAACTTTCTTTTTCTCAAAATTCCCAAAACTATCTTCAAATGCTCATTGTGCTCCTCAAGACTTTTAGAATAAATTAGAATATCGTCCAAGAATACAAGTACAAACTTGTCCAAATATTCTTGAAATATATTATTCATTAAGTTCATAAAAAGTCATGCGGTTGCATTTGTTAATCCAAAGGGTAGAACCATGAATTCATAATGTCCGTACCTTGTTCGGAAAGCTATTTTATGAATATCTTCTTCTCTAATCCTTAACTGATGATAACCAGATCAAAGATCTATCTTAGAATAAACCACTGCCCCATGCATCTGATCAAATAGATCGTCGATCCTTGGAAGTGGGTATCTATTCTTGATTGTTGCTTTGTTCAACATCCGATAATCAATACACAGCCTAAGTGTTCCATCCTTCTTTTTCACAAATATTAAGGGCGCTCCCAAGGTGAAACACTTGGTCTAATCAAACCTTTAGACAAAAGTTCTTGCAATTGTGCCTTAAGCTCGACTAACTCGTAGTAGTCATCCGATAAGGTGCTTTGGAAATAGGTTCCGTTCTCGGTTTGATTTCGATGGTGAAGTCAAATTCCCTTTTGGGTGGTAACCGGTAATTATTCCAAAAACATCCCGAAACTTTGTAGCAGAGGAAATCGTTTCATGGAATCACCATCTTCTTCTGAAAATTCAGATATCTTTACCGCATAAAGGGTGCATCCTTTGTTTTTAGCCTTTTAAGTTGCATAGGCGACGCTTTCTAACTGAAATTTCCCGCTTCACACCTTGAATCTCATTGCTTCACCGATCATCTAAACATTTTATGTTCTTTTCATAGTTGATCTACTTTTGCTTTATGGTCACTAACTAATGACACCGATGACAATGTCATACGATCCCAAAGGTGTAACATAGAGGTCAACTTCCGTGGAAAAGTTAGGTAAGTCAAGGACTGCCCCAAAAAGACACATACTCACTGTATGAACAGAGTTATTACCATACTTTATACCCAAGATTTATCCATTTTTCCAGCCTTTTATTTTTTAAGTTTAGAAGCTAGTTTATTAGAAATAAAACATTCGGTAGTTCTCCCGTATCAAAAAGAATAGTGATGTGTATGCCAAATAACTTACCGGAACTTCTATAGGTGTCACTTACTTTTCAACTTGCTTGTCTACTACTTCAGCATGTATCTTATGTCATTGCTGATTACGATTGTCCTTCTTCAAAGGGCACTGATTTACGTAGTGGTCTTTGCCACAATTGTAGCAGCCTCCCTACAGTCCCTTTTTAGGCTCAAAATTGCCTCCGGCCTTGTAATTATCACGTTGTCCTCCATAGGGCTTCTACGCCCATTGTTATAATTTTTGGCAAAATTATCCTTACATTTCAAAGCAGCTTATTTCACACGCCTTCTTACTATTATCCCCTGGAAACTTAATTTTGTTTCCAAACTTTTCCATGGTCCTTTTTGGGTGCAAGTGAGGTTGAAGAAGGGTTTGCAGCCTTCTTCCGCACTTCCTCTTTATGAGCAGAAATAGCCTTTAATTTCTTTTCTTGTCTTATGGCCTTTTCAACAACTCCTTCCATAGTGGTTGGACTGTGAACATCAACCTCTCCTCCTATCACGGGATTCAATCCCATGATGAATTTCCGTATTCTGAACTTCTCGTCAGTTTGATACTGCGGTACATACTTGAGGAGTTTTGTAAACCGCTCCTAGTATTCAGTTACCGTTAGCTTCCCTTGAGCTAAGTTCTGGAATTCTGTCATTTTCTGATCATAGAAAAGTTGTGGTAGCCAACGTTGCCTAAAATAGCCTTTAAATTGATCCCAAGTAATATTGGTCTCATCAATATTTAGTTCAGCTTTACGGCTATCCCACCACGAAGATGCTTCATGGGAAAGTCGATAGCTCCCCCAAATAGCTTTGGTTTCTCCGAGAAGTTCCTTATTGCAAAGTACTTCTCCATTTCACTTAGCCGTTCTCGCTCCATCTCCTAATGTGGTGCCATCATACTTAGGTGGACTTATCCTTTTTATATCATTAGTGAGTTCTGCTGCCAATCTGGCCTTTTTGTTTTCTGGTTGGATAGGTGCATTCCCAGCATTAACATCAACACCCATATTGGGGTTGTCCTCAGGAGGTGGCTGATTGTCATTACCAGCTTCTTCATCCTCCTCATTCCCCATCACCTGCTGTTCAAGTACAGCTAAACGATCTCTTGTGTCCAACAAGGCAGCAAGGATCTCATCAAGTTTCTGGGTTGTTGCCGCCCCTCCTTCAGGTGGAGCATTATTCGCAGCGTTCCCCCTTGTTCTAACCATTTTATGTTACAAGAAAATTTAGGTTCTTATGAGATTATGGACACATAGGCCCAAGAGCTGCAACCTTCACTCGATACCAAGATGTAACAACCTCATTTTATACATTAGAACAAGTAATTTTTTTTTTTTTGATAAATGCTTCGGTTCTAAATACATACTTTAGAACTCACAAATCAAAGCAACCATTCTTATAACAGATAACCATATGCAAGTCAGTAATGACTCTGAGTACCTCGGATCTATTCATTCCATGACTCGGTAATCTACCGATCTATTCATGTTTATTAAGAGTTGGCGTTTTTATTTAACACAAAGACTCTTGCAGTTCTCTTCCCTAATCTGGGATTGTAATGCTTTGTCTAAGGAACCTATCTCGAATAATTGTTACCATTATTCATCGGCATCTCATCCCTTAGACTAGGTGACTTAGGACAACGCAATCAACGAATTTGCGATACTTTGGCCAAAGATTTGAAACATAATGCTTATGTCTCGTATTCCTTGATGGTATACTCATCAACTGAATACGTCCTTCACCCCATTCCTATGTTATGTAGAATGTCTTATACCGACTTCCTCGGTCTCTCCTATCCCAAGTTATTCACTGGGAACGGATTAGTAAGGTGACAACGTTATATGGATGCTCCCAGGACTAGGGATACGCCGACATACCGGGTCAACCCTAGTTAAACCAAAGTGTGTCAAGATACCCCAAGTCTCCTAGGGCAGCCTTATAACGTGACCACATTCCTAATCAGTCCCGAGTAACTTGTTCGAGTTTAAGGTGTAAATCTTAACGATCAATGCAAAGGGTAGTCTTTCCCAATCCCTGGGTTCCTCACCTTAGAATTACCTTCCTTAGTAAAACCCATTACACAAGAGAAGTTATTAAGACTAGAGGTCCCCTCAAGAAGTTCATAGAATATACATAATTCTTAAATCAACGAAATTGGACAATAACCCTCAATCTTCACATGAGATTGTTAACCAAACCCTTTTTAGGTTTGCATCAGTTCTCATAACTGAATTTATATCTTACTTATTAGTATCGAGATATAGTGATTAAGAATCCAATTAAACGTCGTCTTGACTTAGATTAAGACCAGGAAGTAATAATTTATTCAGCTTGTTTAGCTTCCTGCTCAGGTATATTTTAACCCTAGCTTCCGGAAAGACAAAGTGATCTAAATTCCAATTTAGCTTTAGATAGAACATACTAGAACTACTAACAATCATAAGTATTCAAATCACCTATTCTCGCAAGCTTACATTGATAACCACAAAAGTCTCCAAATTATACAATAATAATAATGCTCTCAAGATCATTTGAACCAGAGAAGGTCAAACTATCAAGATACGAATACAAACACATAAATAACAAATATATCTTTTCATTCCCCTTCAAGCTAATCAAATACATTTTATGCATTCAAAGATACTTGATACAATACTCAACAACAAATGAACATCATTCTTCTAGTAGTACATTCAGAGAATTCAAGCCGTAATTCATCATAAAACCAAATCAAACAATCTGATCATCCTATCGATCTGCAAGCTTTTACCACTTACGGAAACCATCTCGCAAAAATTTTCAACATGGGTCGAGTTCGTTGAACCGAGCATGATAAGCACTAACTCTTAAAACAATTGCAATCCATCAATTTTTTTCATTAAACAACCTGTTTAAATGAAATCAATTCACCAAACATGTAAACATATTTCAGATTATGCTCTAGTAATACAATAAAAATATACACGCGTAACTCATATTATAGTTACTAAATAGTCCTAGATACCTTCCGGACATTTCATCATAAACGTTAGTGACCAAGAAGAACAAATGCATCTAAAACAACTATCCATCTGAATCCCAAGGATAGAAAACATCAGACAAACCATTACATTCAACATAGTAAAATGAATATCATAACAAATCATGATTCTATCAGTATGTTAAAACAGTCCCAACAGTTAGAGAAAAATATATTAACATATACTTTACAACAGAAGAGAAAGAAAACGAGTCATTCATATTTCCCTTCAAAACAGGCTCATGACTGTACCGTCTCCTCAAGAGTAAAGCATTCACCTTATACGCATGTGAATAAATCAGACGAGACCACCAGAAGCATCATAGTTTGGTTAAAATTTAAATAAAACAACTTCCTGTAGCTTACTAGATGTAAAGTAGCTCTCGCGCCAAGGCAGTGATGAATAATCTATCAAATAGACTCCACATAACCTTCCATACTAATTGACAAATAAGAAAATACTCAATGCCATCGCTTGTCGAGGCACAAGATTAATGACTCTTTAGTTCGGTCAAGCTCATGAATAGATATTCATGCTAAATGTAAGACGTAATCATGTTCAAACACAAGAATAATCCCATTGAGTCGAAACTCACATCAACATTCAGTTCAATTTAATCCCTACTAAAACACAGCAAGGACAAAATTTGAGAATCGAGCCAACATACAACATAACATGGGCTCCAACAAAGCAAATTCCACCAATACTTATATTAAAGGCTTCAATTGAATTTGAATTCGTATGACAACAAATCAAGAATACTAAAAGTACTCATAGCAAGAACTCCTACAGATGTTACAACATAAATTACTTTTCAGTGTCTCCACCGAAGTTAATAACATTTAGTATTCATAATAACAACAGCATTCACAACCCAGCTTTGAATGAAATTAAAAATACTAGACACCTTTCAAGGACTCTCACTGAGTCAGTATCGACCGAAATCATAACAGGCTTACATCAAGTAGAAACACCAAATACATATCAAGGATTCCAACTGATTCCATAGCAGCAAAGATCCACAATCGAGTTTATTCGAAAGGAAAACATAATATACGCCTCCAGGATTAAAAAGGAGTCTTACCCATGTGGTATTCTTCAAATAAACTTCTACAGTAGAAAGATACAAGTTACATATCAAATTCAAGAATTCTAACTATACCAATAACATACAGTATTCACAATTGAACTTCTACAAAGGTAGAAACGCATGTTACCTTTCCAGGACTCAAAAGGAATCGAACCCGTATAGTATTCTTAATTAAACCTCTCGTAATGCTTAAAAACTCTATCTATTCAAGGATCCCCACCATATCCAAAATCATACAGTATTCACGATAAAGCTTCTACAGAAGCCGATATACAAGATAAATATATATTAAGGATTCCAACCGTGCCAATAATGATAAATATTCACAATCAGGCTTATACAGAAGCAAAATACTGGTTTCGTAACAAGGATTCCAACTGAGCCCATACAACAATATTCACTCTAAGCTTACACAGAGAGGAAAACATAATATACGCATCAGTAGTTCAAAATAAGTCGAACCCAAGTAATATTCTCCATCAAAAACTCCTTCAGAAGTCAAAATACTATCAACTCAAGGATTCCAACGGGATTCCATAACATGATGCATTCACGACTGTACTTCTTCAGAAACCAAGACATAATTTCATTTCAAGAAGTTCAACAGCATCAATAACGTATATTACTCACGACATAACATATACAGAAGTCGAAATATCATGCACACTCAAGAATTTCAACAGTATCCTTTTCAACAAGTGAAAACAGCAAGGTATCGACTGAATCAAACAAGAAAACAATTCATGGACTCCCACAGAACCGATTTCGTGTATTTTCCTTGCAAGCATTTCTTCAAATCTAACCGAAATGCAAAACACAACAAGATAGTGCAACAGTTCGAAACACAATACACACCCGTCAAGGGTTTAATTGAAAAATCGAGCCAGTAAGAAGATACAGCAACAAAATCACACAAGGCTACCATAAAAACCAACTGAACCCAAAAATCATCTGAACAAAGTTGTTCTAATGAAATCATTTGAAAGAAAGCAATATTTTTTAAAGGTTAGGGCCTAACATGCCGGTGATGTTGCTTAAAAATCAAGAAGACCACCGAAAGAGCTCGAGCCTTCTCTTCTTTTTCCATGTTAGATTCAACAACAATAACTTGTTATTTCCATGCCTTATAAACTTTCCTTGACAGAGAAAAGAGCTAGTTACTCTCATATTTGCCATGCAACACCAAGTAGATCGGGTGCGAAGAACCAAGTGATCGACAGAGAGGGGAAAACGGAGTGCATGAAAAACCAAACAAACTACCAGCTTTTCCATTTTGCATGTCTTCTCGAGAAACGTGAGCTCGAAGACCGAGTTCATTAATTGCATTTACTCCAAAACTCCGCTCAATCTCCATTGCACACCAACCGCCATAGTTGGCGATGGATAAAAACAATTCAAAGACCATTTCTAACTTTGGCGACTCGCCATGTCGGCTTTTGCTAGCCGCTTAAAACTTCTACCATTTACCTCCTTCATGCTTATCCATCCCATTTAATGCCATAGAAATTACCGCCCATGGCTCGCACCCCTTCATAGGTCCCCTTTCTTCCTTGTTCATTAGTTAGGTTAGAAACATAGGTTAGGATTTAAGATAATACTTAGTCTAACCTTCATAGCAATAGGTTACTAACTTAGAACATTTAGCTTATAGCTTAGGCCTAGGTTAGATTAACACTAATCTAACCCATAGATTATAGTTTAGGTTTAGGTTACTAATCTTAATAAATCCAGTTTAGGTCTAACATTTAGAATGTTCAGAATAAGAACCTACAAACATACATTCATGAAAAGGATTCACTCCTGCACTGCCAATAGGCTAGTTGAATAAATGTATCTGAATTTATTACCTGGCCCACGATCAAGACCTTCCTGATATTACGATATTGGGAACCAATTCATTTAACACGATCAGTCTGAGTTAGACTCTAATAGGAATAGCTTATTCAACGCATTGAGACCTTGCAACCTGCGTAAGGTCTATAATTTTTGTTCATCCCGAATAAACTTAAAGCATCACTTGGATCAATGCTTGATCCCGGTGGGTCTTATGGATGGATAAATCCACAATTCATTTCGAGATCGATTAAACTGTGCAAAAATGAAAGAAATAAAAGAGTCCAATCATATTCCGACTCCAAAGATCTTCAATTGCAAAGAAGATACAGTACATATCAAGCATGAATTCACAATCAAAGGAACACATCCTTTTATAGAAGAAATCATATATCAACACTTGAATGCTTAGGAGGAAGTAACAACAGTTCAGAGTGTTACATGCTTCCCTCCTAAAAGATTCATCGTCCGATGATTACATATTCGATTAACCTTCAAGTCAACCAATTTATTAGTTCACAAAACAATGCGACTATTTCCAACTTGAATAGTTCCAGAAATCAATGTCACAACACATTTTATTCAGCTGAATAAAGTTTGCCTCAATCTGGCTTTCATATAAACTTGAAAAGATAAGTTCATAAAAGAAATGTTTTGTCAACAGATTTCATTCTGTTGAAAAAGAAAAGGAAAAGCAATTTTCATCTCTTCCAGATTTTCCCAAGTTGCACTTTCTTCATTAAACTGGTCCCACTGGACCTTACATTGCTATATTTCACGATTTCTCAAATGCAATTGGCGAGTTTCCAACACTCGTGTGGGTTTAACCATGATTATTCCTGGGTCTTGGACCTGCAAGGAATTCCAATTTAAAACATGTGACAGATCTAAAACGTATTTCTTAAGCAAAGAAATATGGAAAACATCATGCATGCGAGATAAAGCAGGTGGTAATGCTAATCGATAAGCTACAGGATTGATTATTTCGACAATTTCGAAAGGTCCCACGAATCCACAATTCATTCCGAGATGAGATCGAACTGGTGCAAAAATGAAAGAAATAAAAGAGTCCAATCATATTCTCGAGTACCAAAGATCTTCAATTGCAAAGAAGATACAAAGACATATCAAGCATGACTTCACAATCAAAGGAACACATCCTTTTAGGAAGAAATCATATATCAACACTTGAATGCTCGGGAGGAAGTAACAACAGTTCAAAGTGTTACAAAAGGGGATGTGTCAAAGAAGAGAAATGTGAGGGAGTGAAACCTGAGGAAGAGGAAGAGGGATGGTAGAGAGGGGGTAAAAATTGAAGGGAGGAGAAGTCTATGGATGGGGAACATGGTGGGGGGAACGTATGTGAAACTCATCTTTCTTATAACCAAACACCTATGAAGGATGTGTCATCTATGTCAATTCTTTGAAGAAAAAAGGGGAGTGAGGTCCAGAGATTGTCAAGGTAACATACTATGGAGATATCTTTAGAAGTAAGGCATGGTTGATCAATACAACCAATGCCAATAATTTTCTGCGATGTCACCCATTGTGATTTGTGGGTAGTTATAACACACATTGAAATTTAAGAGGAATTCACTTAAGCTTGTCCTAGGATACTTTAGAGATAGGGATATGGTGTGGACACGCTCTCCCATGACAACCATAAAACATAAGCAATTAGGTGATTAAGGCTATCTTTCTAGACCATTATCTCAGTCCATACTTCATGCTTTCCTTGAAAACAACATATATCAACTGCAAGATTATTCCTTGAGGATTTGTAGTTCACACCTCTTCCTCAACATTCCAGGTTCTATATACTCATTAAGTTCAAAGCATTTTCATGTGTATCTATATCAGGAAATTTTTCATGGCCACGACTCTTTCGTCGAATGAATCATGACTAGTTATGTTACCATTAAGGTTTGAACATGTGGCATATCATTGCTCTTATAGCAATTACCCTATTGGACTTGTCGACAAATAGTGGATATAGCTAATTAGTATTTGAGGAATGGGCCAATTGGTCGCATCACAGATTCTCCTTTGGCATCATTTGTAGATAGAAAACTTTCATATATTCAAATTCCAAACTAAACATATGTTAGATACATAAACTTTGCATGTAGGGTTCCTTATGTCGCTGATTCCATGCATATTTGTGTACATAGTTTTTCTTTAGCCATAACGGATTTACCTTATAAACAATCTTGATGATGTCGTTTGTCAATGCCCATAGTTTTGGCCCTTTTAACTGTAAATTGGACGGAGACAATAAAGTGGAATAGAAGTGCTCAGAATCGGCGTGAGAAAAAGAGTGAGCAGGCACGGGTAAAGGCACAGGTAAGGCCAGGTCACATTGCAAAATCAAAAGAGGCCCACGTGAATTGAAAAATTGAATAATTGCACGGCTCAAAGTGGCCCACGTGAAGATCAAAGCAAAATAAGTCCACTTCACGTGATAGAGGACACACCTTGCACTCCAAAAGAGGATTGTGAATCGATGAAACATCTCCATCTTGTGGAATTAGAGAAGCAAGAGCTGCAAGACATGTTTGATTCTTAGGCATAATTCCTTAGAGGAGTAATCACAACATTGCAGCGAGAACTACAAGCTAATGATGTGCTAGGAAATTTCCTAGCTAATGAACCCCATGTGAGCATTCTTTATGTTCCATGTTCTTTACCGATACATTTACTTTTCTTTAACTACATCGGGCTTCCTTATTTATGTGTTTTCAAATTTATTATATACTATTACTTTAGGTTTTTATTTTATTGAGTTTTTTTATTTTCAATAACAAATTTCAAAATAAAATTTTATCTAAATACTGGAATAATTAATTTTGTTAATAAGTAAATTGTGCAACTGTAATTGTAAATGAAATCCAACTCATTACTATTTCAATTTTGTCAATAACTATTTATGCTATGTTCCAAGTGTTTATTTCAAATTGATGTTGCTTGTATGAGAATGTAGAACATAAAACAATATCACTTTTTTCTACTTTCTTGTTGGAGGATTGAGCATTTGTAATTGTTGTTAATAATTTTAAATGTTTGCTAATGTTTTCAATATTGTTAGCAGATTTTTTTTCTATATTATAGGTCCTTCATTTTAATATTCACAAGAATTAATAAACAATGCAAACTTGAAAATAAAGCCTATCTCAACATCAATTCGATTCTTTGACTACAATGTAATTTCTTTTAAATATTACAAATTTGAAAATAAACCATAACTCAACATCAATTCAAATATTTGACTACGACGCAATTGCTCCTACATAATACAAACATGAAAATAAAACATATCTCAACATCAATTCATATATTTGACTAGACACAACTCCTTCAATAATACTACCGGTTAGAATAACCTTATTTAAAACATCATCAAAATTTATTCTTATTATCAAGCTCCATCCTCTCCATTACCCTCCTTCTCATCATTGCCACCACCACCCTCCTCTTCACATGAGCCTAAACATAACATATGTTTGCATACGCTGACTGGTCAACAACCAATGATAAATCCACCCCCATTGGTTGTTGACCAATCAGCCTATACAAACATATATGCTTTCTTATGATTAGCCTATCCATCACGCAGGTTCGCAGTCAATGCGAACCTACGCAAAACTTTGACCGGGGTGGTCCATCCTTGCACCTAGCCGACCTTGAACCCGCGACCCCATACCCTATTTCCCATGCCCCACCATCCTGCTACACACTCACGTATGAAATACTATGACACCGGTTCTTTTTATAAAAATGCAAATGGAAATTTGACGGAATAGGTAACAACGTAATACGTTGTTACCTATTCCATCAAAACTAACGATGATGTGACGGAAAATACTTTTTTCCTTTGTGCGAACTTGCGTGAGAGATAGGCCTAGCCGTTTTCTTCCTTATGATTCAATCACATGGTGGACACTGATTATACCCTCTTGAGCATCCATATATTTTTTGAAATCTGCCAAATGTTCCCATCTTTTACTCCAGAAATTATGATATACATTTAAAAGTGCCGCATCTTCTAACACTTGGAGCTAGACGTTTCCCACTACATAACCGGTGCATTGACTCTTATTTTTATAGAAGCAAACGATGTCGAGAAAGGCCTATTTGGAAATCTCATCCAAGCTATTATACATAACGTTTACTACACGCGTTCACTCATCTACGCTTCTCCTTCAATTATTCACTACCGAGATGTCAAAAATGCAATTTTCAATTTAGATCCAACTAAGACTATAACTAGAGGCACATTTCCACAATTTCTTCCTCATCCATACTTTCTACGCCATCTGGAAATGACGCGTTGGCACTACCTAGAGCTCTTTTACACAAAATATTTTTAGATTCTGAATGAGAAAGGAAACCCACCCTATATTCAAAGCGTTGAATACTTGTACTCAGCAAAATGTTAGTCTGATTTAGTCTTCTAGTGGTTAGAAGCATCCTCATCCCCCTTGGAAGGCAAGACAAATCCTTAGGAAAAATATTTGCGAGGTCACTTTCTATGAGAGCATTGTCAATGAATATGAAGATGGGGCAAATGGTATCTCTAAATTCCCTTGTTAATTGGTCCTTCCCTTACGCACAACTCCTCATAATTTGTAGGCCTAGACATTAGTTTCCAATGTTGTCTTGCCAACACCTCCAACCCCGTACAATACTACTGCTCTCATGGATTCATCAAACAAATCCATTTTAAGAAGACTAATGACCTTATCTTTTTCTTCAGATGAAATGGTAGATAAAGATTTTTGAAAAAAATGAAGCACGAGATAATACTAAAGAGATACGAGTGGTGCGAGGAGAGAGTTTTTTAATGTCTCAATTTGATGAGTGTAAGAGAACATGGGAGATTATAATTTCTTTTATGGCGGTGAATGAGAATCCAACAAGAGAGTACAATTCACGTTGGTAATATGTTGGTCACAAGAAGTAATCTACGACAATATCATTTTTCTTAGTCATGTTCATATAATTGGAATAAACTTGAGAAAAATTATTCGGTTTTATTCCGTGAACCACAAGAACAAGTTGTATATAATGCTTTGTCACAGGAAGACAAGGATCTGCTTAAGGAAAATAGGAAAAGAGATGCAAAAGCCTTAGTTTTTATCCAGCAAGGTCTGGACATGTCTATATTCTCTAGAATAGCCGCAACCACTAGGTCTAAGAAAACATGAGATATTTTAGAAACTGCCTATCAAAGTACCAATAAGGTAAAACTTGTCAAACTTCAAATGTTGAGGAGAGATTTTGAAAATATTCAGATGAGAGAGTCTGATACTGTTGATTCATTTTTCACCCATGTGATGGGTGTTGTAAATTAGATTAGGTCCCATGGAGAGACCTTAGAAGACAAAAAAGGATCATAGAAAAAATCCTTAGGAGTCTACCAGCCAAGTTTGACTCCATTATTGTTGCCATTGAAGAGTTTAAGGATTTGACTCAACTCTCTATTTAATGAGATCTTTGCTATCCCATGAACAAAGGCTTAATAGATTTGGAAGTTCCTCTTCAGAGTATGCCTTTAAGAGCCAAGTCTCAGTTAGCAAAGGAAGAGGAAGATTTGCGAACATAAGAGGAAGAGGAATATTTTGAGCAAAAGGAGGTCAAACTCCATATTCAAGTGATCAAGACAGCTCCAGATCCAACTCAAGCAATTTTTCAAGAAGAGGTAGAGGCGGAAATTCCTCTCACAATCATTTCCACAACCAATCGCATGAAGAAAGGTATGAAAAATCTAATATACAATGTCATTATTGCAAGAAATATGACTATTATGTTCGAATGTTGAAAAAGAAGTATGATTTATGTAGACATGTAAAATGTCGACATAGTCTTCTAAGCAAATAATTCACTTATCCCATAATAACCATTTATCCCCATCACAAACCTTATAATAATTAATTATTATACTATATACAATCATGTTCCAATTATTACATATTCCATAAATCCCATTCATACCCTTAGAAATATTAATACACTATTAATATTTCATTCATTACACTAAATAACCTTCATTAACTATTTTCCACCAATTTAAAAATACTCACCCACCTACCACCTACCCTATACCTATTCTATGCCTAGCCTCTCCATCTAATCACCCCACTAAATACAATTAATCTCACCTAATCACCACTTAATGAGCCCCCAAATCTAGAGACTTCTAATTCTAGATTTTTTTCCATTTCCTTCTTTTATTCAAATATTCAAATTAAAAATACTATTCTATTGAATTTTAAATTCAATAGAGGATTCTAATGAAATCTATAATTTTCTACACCCTCCCCTCTCATCCATTTTCAACCATTGATCTAATCCACCATGGAAAAATCTTAACCATCCATTTCTACTCCTCCAACTATAAATAGAGGTGCCACCCTCCATGGCAAGCATCTCTAAAAAATTTGCAAGTATATGTTGCCCAACTTTCTAGCAATCCAAACAATCTTCTTAACAATCTAGTGAGCTCAATCAAGCCATTGATCAAGGGGAGGTGCTACCAAAATTTGTCCAAGAATCTGAAGCATCCATTGCACACATCCAAGCAAGCAAAATCAAAGGAGAAAATCCAAGGAAACAAAGGAGGAGAATTCTACTTATAGGTAAGTACAGTAAATTGTTTTCCTTCCTTTTCAGCTTGCTCAATCGGAGGTAGATAATTAGTTGTGTTAGATTTTGTATTGGTTTGGTTCCATAATCATATCATTTGTGCATGCTAACACAATTTCTTGTCTACATTTTGGCACCCACCATGGGGCTTACCCCCTAATTTTTCATTGGAATAGTTCACATTACTAACTAAGAACAAGTTCCAAAATTTTAGAAATTTCAAGTGAAGATTTAAGCTAAAAATTTAAATTTTTCATCTCTCTGTTAAGTATCAAGCACGTATGCCTGTTTTAGTGCGCTCATCACCTGCTTTAGCACGTTTACCTAACCATTTTCATCTATGTCTTTGCTATGTACCTTGGGATATGATAATATAATATATATGGGTTGATGGAGATGCCGACATGTGGCACACATCCCCTTAGTTATATGTATGGGTTCACATGGGATATGATAATATAATGTATATGGGTTGATGGAGATGTTGACATGTGGCACACAACCCCTTAGTTAGTTATATGGGCTCACATAGGAATTAATTATATTGGGTAATGGGTCAGTATACATTGGGATTAGGTGTTACCCATCCTATTTAAAGGATGTGAGTATCATTATGAAAGGGAAGGGTGGTATGAGTTGAGTCTTCTACTTGGTAGAGGTATATTGGAGGTGTCCCCCTCGAAGTGGATTCCCATCTTGGGAGATTGTGGAGTTACTCCTTCCTTAAGGAGCATTGTATGGTGTTGCCCTACCTTCCCATATATATTATATTATCATATCCCAAGGTACATAGCAGTCTACACAGAAATTTTTTTAGCGCACTTGTCATACTTCAACCTACTTGTAACATTTCAGCGCATTTATCATCTATATTGACGCGTTTACTTCCTAACTATTAGTGCATGTACAGGTTACAATATGGATTTTCGATCAACGCGTTTGAACATAATATAGTGTGTTTATATATTATTTTAGCGAGTATAAACTAAGCGTGTCAAGACAGGATTTGACACGAGGTTGCTCATTAACACCTTTGACATACATTTTAGCACGTATACTACATGTAATAGTGCATTTGATAACTGATGCCTTGTTTTTGTAAGTTTTTGAACTTTAGTGTGTATATTTCACAGTTTAGTGCGTATAAACCATGTAGTAGCATGTTTGAGAACTAACTCCTTGTGTTTCAAATTTTTGAACTTTAGCGTGCTGTTTATTGATTTAGTGTGTTTAAGCTCTGTAATAGTGTTTTTATAACAGAGAGAGTTTTTGTCTTGTTGTTAAAAATTAGCTTGCATATTTTTGTGTTTTATGACATTTTCTAGTGTCTAACATTATGTTTTTGTAGGAAAGTCATAGAAACAAGGGAAAATTTTTTTGGTTTTGCCATTCGATCAAAATAATAAATATTTTTTACTAATGCTTGTGGTTGGAGGATATTAAGAAATCTAAGATTACTAACCTTTGTTGTGCAGCCCAATCAGTCCAAGAATATTGGGGTTTTCACTAAGACTACTAATCTTTTTGTTTTACAGGATCGCTTGTCGAAGACCCCCATTTGAATAACTCATTTTAATTGAATTTGTGTCTTTGTTTGTTTAAACCCAAAGGCAATCCCATGTATGCTCTCTATCGGGTCCTAGGAAAATATTGAGGATCAAAAGCGGCTAACTTTCCTTCCATTTTTCCTTCTTCTTTTATTTTGTAGGGGGTAATGTGGCGTGGAAGTGACATCTATGCACTTACCGTAGTCATAGGGGTTTTGTGACCATGGGCTT
The DNA here is from genome assembly GCA_018340775.1 of Taxus wallichiana var. yunnanensis. Taxonomy (NCBI): domain Eukaryota; kingdom Viridiplantae; phylum Streptophyta; class Pinopsida; order Cupressales; family Taxaceae; genus Taxus; species Taxus wallichiana. The sequence continues at coordinate 571,185,755 of CM031236.1, forward strand.
CATCTCCACGCACATAGACACAACCCGTGTTTCGGTGGGGTATATAAATTCAAGGACAACTGTCATTATTGGCTAAGAGTCCGTGTGTTTTAAGTGTGATGTTAAGTGAGGGGATTCCACGCCCTAATACCTAGCCATCGAGATAACATCCTTACACACATATTTGGGCCCCACGTACCATAAGGTATATAGGGGACGCCCCTAGAGAGCTCGTTTATCCTAGCCTAGGTAGCCTTTGGCCGCAACCAAGCTATAGTGCGGGGAAGGAACCACTGAATATTACTTGCTAGCCGATCACATATTGACGTAAAGGTGGGCCAACTTAGTGAGTGCCACTATCGTATGTGGTATTGAAAGCGAGATATAGCTTGATTGTACTCCCACTTGACTAGTTAGGATTGTGCATGCATGAGTGTACTTGTTTGAGTGTTTTTCAAACCAGTGTAACAATCCCTACACCAACTCTTGTAAATAAACCATACACTTATCACCCATCAATTTTGATCATAGTTTTTACCACAATTTTTCAAAATAAAATAACACCATAATTTCCCACACCACATATTGCTAACATCCAAATTTTTGACCATACATTACCCATCTAATATTATACCCACATTTTGTAAATAAATCAAATATTTATCCTCATAAGATTTTATACATACACCATTATCATATAAATAGTTTTTACAAAACCCCTCACATTAATACAAAAACACAAAAATTTATAAAATCAAATCAACACTCCCATCTTGTTAAATAAATTCATAATTCCACCTTCACTAACCATATTCATGTCTTTTTCCACTTTCAAAGCATACTATCACAAATCTTAAACCACCTAAGGCTTACCCTACTAATCATTTGACATTTCCTATTGAAATCTTAATCAACCTAGGTTCTAGAACACATACCAATCATATAATTCACCCATCCCAAATCTCGTTACAATCTCATATCATCACACCTATCCTAAAATATCCTAATTTCGATCCTTTTTGCTATAATCAACTTAATCTTATTAATCAACATCTTGCATATAGGAAAATACCTTTACCCCCTATCCTATTCTTCTAAGCCCTTGTAACAAGGCACATCCTAAGCCCTCTACTAATGAGGCACATCCTTCTTCTCATTCTCTCCTCAAATTTCTTCCATCCTATAAGCAAGACTAGATTACCAAGGTTAAACATCAAGTTCATTAAGGAATCATAATCTCCCCTTTCATCCATACATCCTTCACCCCAAGAACACTTTCATCTCACACATCTCATCAACATTAGAATCTAATGACACCTAGATGAGATAATAACCTGATCCCAATTTGGAAATGAAGATGAAAACAATAACCACAACATGGAAAATGATCTATTCAACCACAATTATTATGATGTCAATAATGAAGAAAACCAACCAAGAGGAGAAGACGAAGAGACTATGGTTAACACTAGTAGTGACGATGACTCTAGTATCTACTTTACAGAAGGAAGATGAAGAGAAATGTTAAATCACTTCGTTGAAAAGAATAAGGATGCCCTTTTACTCCAATTATATCACATGGGGAAAAATTCCTCCTGATTACACTCATGACCAACTCCATAGTCTTCTCAACGACAATTGGGTAAGTGCATGAAGTTGGGGGGCCAAAAAGTGGACAAAAACCTGAAAAAGAAAAATGCATATGCGTTCTATTATAATGCGATCACATTTTAAATTGTCAGGTTTGGGATTTACCGAGGCATAACGTGTACGTGTTATAACACATACACATTACATAATGTGTACACATTATAACACATATGCATTATGCCTACTATAAAGAAAAAAAGGCCTGAGCCTCTATCATTTTATCTCCCTCAAACGTGAGTTTCAGAGCTTAACCGTGCCCTCATGTTTTTCATTCAGTTGGATCTCAAGCTCAAAGGATCATTTCTGGATCACTGGGAAGATATGAATCAACGATGGCACCACAGAGAAGAGGTAAGCACAATTATTTTCTCAAAATTGCATTGAAATATGATAATTATAGATTAAAATTTGAATTGAATACATATTTTTATTTTTACAATTAGAGGTCAAGGGAATTAACCACAACCAAACCCCTGCTATTCCTATCATCCCTCCCGACACTCCCTGATTGCTTAACATACCCCGGGTAGTCAAGAAGATTTAGCAGCCCACATAGTTGAAAACAAAATTGAAATTGAGGATTTAATCAAAAAATTAGGGATTCACAATATACAAACCCCATCGTGCCTCTCTTACAAACACATTGGAGGCATTACTTGTTCAAGTTGATGCGGAAACGGGAAAATTGATCGTTGGAAAACTTACAGAGAGGGTTGTAGGGTTTATTATTCCAACAAATTGTCATATGTGGATGTAAAGAAAAAATAAATTTCAAAAGACCTCATATGCACCTTATTCACGGACCCCCGCACTAATTTTCCTATTTCGTTGTCATGTAAACGGTTTCCCATCCATTGGTGCAATAATAATTTGATTAAAAATAATTTTTGGGACCGATGGTGGATGGTGTTTGATTTTCCACCTTGTAATAACAATGAGGTGCCACTATACTTTCTAAGGAAACTCTATTGCGAGTTTATCCTTAATGATATCCCAAAAAAATTGATTTTCGAATTTCCATGGTGAGGAAAAGGATCCATGCAAAGGATCAACCGGTACACAAATTACACCTATTCACTAGGGTAGATTCCTCGCACGAAGCCCCCTTACCCCGATATTTTCCCTCAAGTAGTGAAGGAGACGGAAGAGAGATTGATACACTCCACGTGCTTTAGGGGCTATCTGCTACCCTTGTTCGACATACGAGGGATATTTTTGAGCCAGATGCTCGTGGAGGTACATAGATTATTCCCTCAGGGAGTACTAACATGAGGCCACATCTTTTCTCATCATGTGGTAGCATATGTTTGGGGCCTGAGGAGGACGATACTTTCATGCATACTGATTTTGGTGCACTGGTGCTGGGGTGCACACGATAATGTCACTATGAGATGTCCTTTTAAGTGAGACATTTGGATCCAATTCATTAGTGTCACCTTCGCGAGTAAATTTGTTATGTTTTTATGTGCGTTACAAAAATTTTGGAGTACTTTATTTATGTATAGATGTTAAGCACCATGCATACACATACATTCAAAGAGGTAATTTAGAATGTTAATTATGTAAAATTTTCACATACGTGTGTGTGTGTGTGTGTGTGTGTGTGTGTGTCTATATATATATATATATATTTGCATGTGTATATATATATATATATATTAATTTTGAAGTCAAATATATGTATGTTCTTGTATGTCCATCTAACTCACGTGATATACATGTTTGATAAAGATGTTGACTTCAATAGACACCCCCACCATCTCTACGACAAGTAGATAAAGGTGTTTCCATTGTGATTTCATCTACTGTGACAACTCACCGAGGTATTAAAACAACACATAATTTTTGATAAATTTCTGTGTAATTCATATTATGTTAAATTACATGTTAGTAATGTATTTTATTATAGAATTATTAAATTATGTTAATAATGTCCTTCATGTGTATATGCAGGAGTTACTGACAGGTAAAGAACTCTGTTCATTTGATTCACATGCGTGGGAGGGTAAAAACAATAGTTTTATATTGATAAAATTAGTTAAAATATTGTCATTATATACATACATGTACTCGAGTTTTATTTTTGCTAATTTTGATGTTGGATTTTCGATCTTATGTGTATGTAGGGAAATTTGACCCCCTTGATTTTGAATTTGAGGACACAAGCTCCTCCATCTCATCATCTTTGTACCCGTTCATACTATTGAGGAGCTCCCGATGACTCATCCGAGCATAAGATGCAAATTTAGCATGATCAAAAACTTGCGGTAAGTTTGTGTATTTATGTAAATAATTTCATTCTAGCATGGTCTTAAATACATGTTGAAAACATATATAAATTAAGTTTTGACAAAAAAACATTGTTTACATTTACAGGCTCATCTATAGGTGAGTATTCAACGGAAGAGGACTTGAAGCATGGGCTCGGATGATCCAAAGTCACCTCACGAGATCTCCATCTTCATCTAAGGGAGGGCCTTCTTCAAGCAAGGCTAAGAGAGGGATAGCTTTTTGAGTAGGAAAGATATATGTCTTACATGACATTGTTTTTGTATGCCTATGTGCATGACATTGTATGTACACCTATATGGCATTTGAACTTGATGATCTATGACCTATTTGGGAATTTTTGTATTTATCATGCACATTGAAATAATATTTGGAACTTGATAATTTTGTATGAGACCTTACATTTCGAGATTATTTTCGCATGAAACTAATATGATGTGAACTTGACAATATTTAAGACATTATGGATTATTTTTTCATTTATTGGTGATGTACATGTACTAGCATTTTAAATGTATAATATGCATCAAAATTTGGAAATCAATATTTATATAATGTATGTATATAAATAGTTACCTAATATGAGTAATTATTCATTCAATTTATCAATGTGTATGTTTGTATTTACCTTACTTTCACTTCTTCTTACTCATGGTATCTTTGTCTTGGTTCCTATCTTATCATGCGCTTACTACATTCTTCTTTGCTTCTTAGTCTTCTCCCTATTAAAACACCCGAGAGTCGTCATAATTTAATTCCTTTCATCTATTGATATTTTGAGAATGTCTCTCAATATACATTACAACAATGCTTGAGAATGTCTCAGATGCTATGTCATTCTGATTTAGACACTAAATGATTCTTGATTGTCTAATCCTATCCAATTCGTGTTATTACCTTTAAATCTGTAGGCATTTCAAGTTATTTGGAAATCACATCACACCCTTCACTGGGCTTGATGACTACCCCTATCCTTTTGAAGGTGATTTTGAAAGCATCCATGGGTCTATCATAACATAAATTATCAATGAATGGAAGGTCACTAAGCCGTAGCCAGTGAGTTCCATCCAAAACTAAAAAGAAAGATTTACTAGGCGATTGATAACTCCACGTGTTCTTAGAAATACCTCTATCAAATTCATTCTTAATCCAATCCATTCATTTATGGATGTTAAGCCAATCCTCTCACGGTTTTCTCCATCTCCATTCGGTTCTCTAGTTTTCCTATTATTCGCAAATGCTCAAAATAGTGTAGTCCGAGTTAGTGTAAGGCTACTAGATGTTGTATTTGTAAACGATAGCTTATGGGACCAAACCATCGGGCCAACACGTCTAGATGGCCAAGTGAATGCTAGTGGAGGATTTGTTTTGGTTCCCTACGCTTCTCGTGCTTTCAGGCTACCTCGTTCGGGCGTAGTCCTTTAAGAGCCCTGAGGCCAAAACATGTTATATCTTCGATGGGTGATTTCTCAGACTCCATGACACCTAGAGACATCTCGTTAGATATGATACCTCCATGTTGGGGCCATCTACAAAATACTATCGTGGTTTTATCCATCTCCATTTAGTTCTCTCATTGTCCTATTGTTTGCAAATGTGCGAAATAGTGTAGTCTGAGTCAGTGTAAGGCTGCTAGATGTTGTATTTTGCAAACGGTAGCTTGTGGGACCGAACCAACTACGCCAACACATCAGGGTGGCCAGGTGAATGCTAGTGGAGGCTTTTTTTTTGGTTCCCTACGCTCCCCATGCTTTTAGGCTACCTCGTTCGAGCGTAGTCTCTTAAGAGCCCTGAGGCCAAAACACGCTATATATTCGACGGGTGATTTCTCAGACTCTAAGTCGCACCTAGAGATGTCTTGTTAGATCTCGAGACCTCCATGTCGGGCCCTTTAAAAAAATCCTCTCATAGTTTTCTCCATCTCTATTCGGTTCTCTTTTTTTCCTATTATTTGTAAATGAGTGAAATCTGTGGCCTCTGAGTCATTGTAGGGTGTCGGATGCTATAGTTTGCAAATGAAAGCTTGTGGGACCAAACTAACTACGCCAACATGTCGGGTGTCCAGGGTGAATGCTATTAAAGTATTTTTTTGGTTCCCTATGCTCCCCGTGATTTCAAGCTACCTCGTAGGACATAGTCCCTTAAGAGCCTTGATGCCAAAATAAACTATATTTTCGACGGTGCTTTCTCGGACTCCATGGCACCTCAGAGATGTCTCATCGATTCGATACTTCCATGTCTAGGCCCTCTAAGAAATCCTCTTGGGGTTTCTCCATATACATTTGGTTCTTTCACTGTCTTATTGTTTGTAAACATGCAAAATATTGCAGTTTGAGTCGAGTGTCAGGTGCCAGACGATATAGTTTACAAACGGAAGCTCGTGGGACCAAACCAACTACGCCAACACGTTAGGGTGTCCGGTGAACACTAGTGGAGGATTTTTTTGTGTTCCCCACACTACCCGTGCTTTTGGACTACCTCATCCAGTGTAGTCCTTAAGATCCCGAGGCCAAAATAAGCTATATCTTTGATGGGTGATTTCTCAAACTTCGTGGCACTTAGAGACGTCTCGTCAAATACGAGACCTCCACATGGGTCCATCTATGAAATCCTCTTGCATGTTTTCTCCATATCCTTTTGGTTCTCTCTCTTTGTCCTACTATTTACAAAATGCGTAAAATATTATGGTTTGAGTCGTGTCAGACGACTGTCGAGATGCTATAGTTTACAAACGAAGCTCATGGGACCGAACCAACTACGCCAACACGTCGGGGTGGCGGTGAATGCTAGTGGAGGATTTTTTTTGGTTCCCTATGCTACCCGTGCTTTCGGGCTACCTCGTTCGAGTGTAGTCCCTTAAGAGCCCTGAGGCCAAAACACGCTATATCTTCGACGGGTGATTTCTCGGAATCTATGACACCTAGAGATGTATCGTCGATCTCGATGCCTCCATGTGGAGCCCTCTACGAAATCATCTCATAGTTTTCTCCATATCCATTTGGTTTTCTTGTTGTTCTACTATTTGTAAATGCATGAAATCTTGTGATGCAGTAAGTATAAGGTTGTCCATTGCCAATCACCGAATAATATAGGTGGTTCATATAATATAGGTGGTGAATTGAGAATTTTAATAAGATATTTTTACAATATAGGTGGTGAAATGAGAATTTTTGTGTTTTGTTCCTTTCTAATATTTAATTTCGTAGCTTCACTTGGCTTCAAGAATAATAAATTCTCTCGATTGTGATTAGCCAACCACATGAACGAGGAAGATTTTTGGCACCACTAACCTACATAAACATGTTAGTAAGAAATTAAATAGAATTTTAAATTATACAAAATTTAAACAAAATCATTTAAATAAATATTCAAATTAAATTCATGAAGAACATACCTTTGCAAATTCAATCCAATGAACCACAAGGATCAATTTTATTCTTGACAAAGTAGTAAGAATTACTTCATGATCTGATTCAAAACCTTCCATAGATTCTTGTTTGATGTCCGACCTCGATATTTGATCAACTTAATATTTGTTGTAAGGACCAAATGTGAATATTGAAGTATCTTCCGATGTACTTCATAGTTAGAGGGCTCTAGATCTGATTCACAACAGCCATTTGGGTTGGGCATGACAACATGTTGAAGGCGCTCCATCATTTTCTCGAACCCCATTCCAAGTGAAGCGACTTGCAGCCTTTATTTGGGGTTTTCCGTCCCGCGTTGTTATCGAGATATGAAGGTGGAAATATTATTTCATATATCTCACAATGTTATTTCCAGAGACCCTTATTTTTTCTCTTATATTTAAAGAGTAACGAACCTCAAAAGTTTTCCAGCTTGTCTAGGAGCACGTCGTGCTTTTTACGCAGCATTTAATTTGTGTAAAATTCCAAAATAGTTTTATTATGTCCTCTATAATAATATCAAGCTCTCTTTATATTTTCAAGTAATTCAAGTGGATATCTTGGGAGATATTGATTTTATTTAGTTGGTTGTCCTTATTTTGTAAAATCTACATAAATCCAGTATTTTATTTTGCTGCAATTTTCATGTATTTTGTGCATTTTTAAGTAGTATCCCATAAAGGATATTTCAATGGTATCGAGTTTTTGTTCCTCTAGCTTGTGTGGGTTAAATATGGTAGTTTGGAAAGATCTCAATGTAGGTTTTATGAAGGAAATGTTCACCAACATGGTGAAACAACAAGAAGCCACTAACCTTTATTCAAGTTAGCTCACTTAGAATGTGAATCAAAGCAGATCTAGGGACAATAAGGAACATGGTGAGAACAGTGATAAAGGGTGGCCAATAGAGGTGATTGATGAGGATTATTGTTAGAGGAAATACAAATATTTGAGTAGGGGTTTTAGTGATAATATGTCATTTCAGTTATTGCATGATGAAGATTGGTAGCAAGCTCAAGAGAGGTCATCATATGCCAATACCAAGTAAAAAATAACTCATTTGTGAAGAAGCTTCTAGACAAAAGGGTATGAGTTTCATTGAGCAAAATAATTGCATTAGTGAAACTTTACATGTTAGAGAAATTATTCTATCCTAGGAGAAGAAATTTGTTTATGCAAGCAAGGAGGATGTAATGGAAACCCTTAAAAAGTGTGAGGAATGGAATAACAAAGATAGAGTTGCTAGGTTGATAAGCAACTCAAGTAAGACAACACTTACGGGAGTTTAAGGAAATGATGAGGGAAATTGATGCAAGGAAGTCTACACCCACGAAAGAAGACTCTATGGAGTAGTTGGCACATGAGGAGGAGCCTCACATGGACACTTGTGTAAAATTGTAGCCTTCTGTAATTTCCAAACCAGCAACTTTTGATTAGCTTTCAGATACTTTCAACAGGCACTCAAGAAACAATGTTGAAGGAATCTCAACATCTGTCTATCTTGAACACATAGAGGACATTAATGGCCTTGAAAGGTATGAAGAGCACACTAATGTGTCTTATTTATTATTTCCTATTCCAATTTATTTCCATCATGAGATGCATGGTATGGTAGATGACGAAGTCTTCATCATGGAGTTTGTTGGACCATTGCTCCAACTATGTGTATATGAGCATCTTGTGGATGATATATGGTGGAAATTTTTAGCTCACTTAATAGATACAAGGGCTCATGGGCATTATAAGCTATGGGATCCTGGTAATATGTTGTAATTATCCAAAACTATCAATTCTGATTTTGAAAACTTTGTGACTGATTTCATAAGAAAAAAAAGGAATTCAAATGTGTCTTTTGGGATTACAAGTGTTAGAAAACATGATTTCTTCATTAGAGACTCGAGAAAGAAGGAGAGTACCTCTCAAGGTACTAGCGTTGGTTCTATTATTTGCTAAAAAGTGTAAGAGAATATTTTTTAATCATCTTCAGCTTGTTGGAGTGTGTATAACAATAGTCATAATGAGAAGAGAAAATAGAAATATGGGACAACAGGGTTAAAGAGGTGAGAGTGGAAATTCAGGAAATGACCTCCCCATTCTTCGCCGGAGCCTTTGGGGCTTCACGAACCTTCTTTCTTGAAGGTTCCGGAAGTTTGACATGTATAGCAACGAGTAGATATTTTGGATGAGGAGTCTTGTTGGGAGAGGAACTAGACCTTAAGTGAGGGCGTTCGTAACAACATGCCATCCCAAGAATATGGAAAAATGAAGATTGGCAGTAGAACTAATAGAGATCATCAGAAACATGTACCAAAGTTACAGAGGAGATTAGGACATATTTCCATTCCACACTTTATTGGTTCTAAGAAGTGTCTTTATGCAGATCTTGGGCTCAGGATTTGAAGACATACTTGAATAGAATACTATGTGTGAGGAAGATGTAATTAAGTTTGAAATATTACATCTTGAGGGAGACACTCATGATTAGTGGCATTAGGGACTGATTACACAGGACACACACACATTAATACTTATGCAGAGTTTGCATAGAGGTTGGGAGTAGATTTGATGGGAGGGACCTGACAGCGGGTATTTCGGGAGTTGTCTCCTTTGAGACAAACCTGGTCACCTAGATCAGTATGTCACATATTTTCAGAGATTATCGGTGATGGTACTGATGTCGGGAGATGAGGTTAATTTCACTATTCACAACAGGTTTGATAGGTGCATTCACCTTGGGTTTGTGAAGGCATTTGAACCTTATTCTTTTCTCGAGGATGTTAGGAGAGCTTGGGACTTAGAGTTATCCACTCCAAAGTCGAGGGTTCCATGTCGTTTTGAGAAAAATGAACCTCCATCTAGATCAGATGAACTTGGTGAGAGGGAGCCTCTACCAAGGCGGGAGGTGCCTAGTAAGCCAATCATTTCCTGAGAGGACAAAGATGAGTTGAGGCGAAAGAAACTATGTTTCGATTACCACACACCTTGGATTCCAGGACATGATTACAGAGGTAGAGGGAAGGCCCAATTCATTGAGGTCTTCGAGGAGAGCAAGGGTGGCAGAGGTGAGGATTTAGAGACTCGTGAGATGGATGATGGAGATGGGGTTGCGTTGGATAGTGCCGATGCGAGGCAGGAGGATGAGACTTTTCCTCGGGAGATTATAGCCACATTGTCTAGTACTCTGATGTACAAGGCATTTAGGATTAGAGGAGTTATGTAGGGTCATCAAGTGGGGTACTCATTGATAGTGGGGTAACCTACAAATGTATTGATGCCTCATTAGTGGAGAGGTAAGGATTACGAGACGAGGAGGATTTTGAGGGCCTCAATGTGGTTGTAGCCAATGGAGAGTCTATGAGGTGCACATGGCGAGTTCCCCAAGTGAGCATCATGATGGGTAACTATACAATTACCGATGATCTCCACATCATTGGTATGGGAGTGACCAACATAGTGCTAGGAGTGTAGTGGCTTCACTCTCTTGGTGAGTTTCAGACTAAATTTTAGACGATGGAGATAAAGTTTAAATCCGAGGGTAGGAATGTGATTTTGAGGGGATTATCTATAGGAGCACCTAGGGTGGTTATAGCTGAGGGGATGGAGAGGACGTTCGAAATGGTGAGGATTTTAATTATTGTGGATCGATGTGGAGAATGATGGCTGTGGGTGTGACTAGAAATGTTGCACATGAGACATTCTTACAGAGATTGAGACTACATGTTCGGATCATCCGAGTTTATCATTATGTTGGTCATCTCGAAGTCTTGGTAGGCTGGAGATATCATTTTCTTGTTGAGTACTCCAAGAACCGACACACTTGTGTGATTACGGATGGCCACATATAGGATGAAAACTATAGATTGGAGGATGAGATGATCTTCTCTCGGGAAGATAGAGCCTTGTGTCGATTCATGGTTGAGGATGGAGATATTGCATGCGACATGTGCATTGTTTTTCCATGTCTGGGAACTTGAGATTCGATGAGACCTACAGGATCATGTTAGATAGGTTCATATGGCATAGGTTGAGGAGGATATCCTCAACTTTATACATGCATATACGGTTTGTCACTATGACAAGTCATAGCATATGGGTCCATATTTTTGAATCGACATGGGATAACACTTTGATGAATTTTTCTACTCTATGCCCGATGAGCACTTCACGCACGTGTTAGTCGGTGGAGAGACAAAATTGACACATGGTCATTCATTAGGTTCACATTCAATGCGGGGAGGTGGACTATGTGGAGCTGATATTGCTGGTTGACTATCTACTATAGTCTTGGGACTTTTCCTCCACGAGAAACATCGAGATACTGATATGAAGAGCCTTGATCTCACATGAGTGTAGGTCATGTGGGAGAGTTACCATCATTTGTGTGTAAATAGGTTGTTTCATAGTAGGTGATTCAGGGGATTCTACGAGATTCGAGTGAAATTACATACCTAGAAGTTGATTAGAGAGGTTGTGAGTGATTCCGTGATGACAACCTTGCTTTGGTAGGGATTGGACCGATTGAAAATTTCGGTGTGGGTACCAGGTGGAAAAACTTACGGTGTGGTATTCAGCTTCTATAGCAAGACATGATAATGCCTGGGTCAAGCATTTCTCGGGAAGGGAGGACCTGTAATGTCCCCTTTTCCTACGCCAACAAAGCCTAAGGGCAGTTCAAGTCCAAGTTATGGTCGGACCCAAGGAGCTATGGATGTTTGGGAGCTATGGGAGGGGCCACATGGTTTTAATAGTCTAATTTTATGTTGAGGGTCACTTTTGGACCATGGTGACTTAAAGGGGAAAAGTAACTTAAGTCACTTTATTTTATTGGCCCCTCCATAGAATGAAATGCGTATAGGGTCTGTTGGGGCTCTTTTGCCTCGGGGAAGTATATAAGGAGCTGGGGGAGAAAGGAAAGGAAACTTTTGTCATATACATTTTTAGCCTCCTTCACATGCAGCTGTTGTTATTGCGCATCTATAGCTTGTGGAGTCAAATCCCACAGGGACCCTAGCTTCGGTGGTGAGAGACCCATCCCTAGCTAGTAGGGCATTCTTTGGTAGTGAGAGATCTACCCTAGTCTGTCATTTTGGAGCCACTTTCAGGGCTGTGTGGCAGAGACATTATCAGAGGTTTAAGAGGAAGGATTTCGAGGGTTTTGGGGGCATTTGGGGAAGATAATCAGAGGGCTCTAGATCTAATTCAATACAACCATTTAGACTGGGCATGGTAGCACATTGAAGGCGCCTCCATCATTTTCCTTTCCCCATTCCAAGAGAGGTAACTTGAAAACTTTATTTGGGGGTTTTCTAGTTAGCCCTTGTCGAGAGATCTAAAGGTGGAACTATTATTTCCTATATCTATCAATGTCATTTCGGAGACCCTTATTTTTGCTCTTGTATTTAGAGAGTAATGAACCTCATAAGTTTTCCAGCTATCTAGGGCACGTCGTGCTTTTTTTTGGCGATGGTTTAATTTGTGTAAAATTCCAAAAACAATTTTATTATGTCCTCTATAATAATATCAATCTCTCTATAAATTTTCAAGTAATTCGAGTGGATAACTTGGGAGATATTGATTGTATTTAGTTAGTTGTCCTTACTGTAAAAATTTGCATAAATCAGTATTTTACTTTGCTGCAATTTTCATGTATTTTGTGCATTTTTAAGTAGTATCCCATAAGGGATATTTCGCCTAATTATCCAATAAAACATCCGTGCATTCTTGAATTTTGATGTGTAGTTCAATCACTAAATGTAATGTTGATCAAAACTAATGTTCCTCTCATTCAAGTTCGCATAAAACACCTAGAAAACACGCTTGTACATATCTCGAAGAATGTGTCCGATCATCACGATGTAGAAATGATACACTTTTAATATTTTTGATCTTTCTCATTGATTTATGGAGAGTGCATGAATGTTATATGCACGAAAATAGAAACTTGCATTGAGTTATAATATTGAGATTGAACCTCCATTTATGGTTGCAATGTGTAATTCTCTTCAAAGTCAACTCTTTGAAACAATAGTACCAAGTGGGAATGTGTCCTTTCTTAAATCGAGTAGTTCATCCAACCATCGAGCTCTATGTGTGTACCTTGCATACTCATAAAAAAATTCCTCTCGAATTTGACCATATATTCAAAATACAAGAAGTAATTATTTTACGACAAGCTCACACCTCTTAGATTCTTTTTCATATTTTAATTGATATGCCCCGATTTATATTTGGTGAAATCAACCATTTTTTGTCCTATTGAATATGTACTCTACTCATAGATACAACTTTTCAGATTTGGCAAGCCACCGCATACATTGAACATTCCATCAAAACATGCTTTGTTATAAAAATTGTCTTGTTGATTTTTCACAAAATATTGTCGAATAAATCCCCATGAATATTTTTGTGGGACATTTAATCCACACTCGCAACATTATGTCAGTATGCAAAACATGACATATTTGACAAAAAACATCATAATGCATTGAAAATTCAACATGATGCCTACAACAACAAGTGGTACGTGAGTGATTGATTTTCACATAAAAGGGTTTGCTCATTTCAAAGAATCTTTGGCTAATGTTAATTTGTTGATTTTCATTCTTAAACTTAGAGAACAATTTTGTTTGAGTCATATCTAAGAAATGTTTTATGCACGATTCACGATTATGAGAACCTATTCTTCTTTTTATTGTATCTCTTTTATTTAGTGACACCCTTGTGTTCCCATTCCAAAATTTTACAATTAATTCTCTTAGAATATCAAATGTATTCTTCTCTTTTTGTGGAATTACGCTAGAGAAATCCCAATAGTCGGTGTTATTGGTGACTCAAGATGTTTACGTCTCTCTCTGTTGCTTTCATTAGTGTTTTTCTGTTTAGCTTCAAAGCACATTTGCTTGTTTTTCTAATCAATCATTTATTAACTATTTTATCATTTACTATACAATTAGTAATCGCACGCCGTGTAGCATTACTATCTTTGGTGCATCTTTTTCCACCTACGAGTTTAGTATGCTTTATGTATGTTTTCAACAATTGATGCATTTTGATCAACAACATTAGATGTTCTTAACCCTAGGGTTTTCATTGTAGGTCTCATTTTAATTAATTTCATTAATGTAACAAATAATTGACATCTTTGTGTGTCATTTAAATTATCAAAGTAATTATCCCAAATTCAACTAGCTTTTCTTCTCGCATTTCTTTCATACATTTTATTAGGCATTGGTTTTATAATGTTTTCATCAATTTCAATTAAGTGAATTGGTTTTCCTCACAAAATGAAGGAGGTGTTCTTAGAGGTAAATATTCATTTACAAGGTTACTTTCTTTATTCAAGTGTTTTCATACAAATTTTGGGGTTAACATTTAGATTCTCGGGTAAAGGTTCAACAATTGGATTCATATCAATTTGTTCATCCATACCAATACTATCATTCAATTCAATATCCTTATTCATTGCAAAATCATTATTCATCGTAAAATAATTATTTATTGAAAAATCATTATTCTCTACATTTTCATTATGTATTCCATCCCCATTTTCTAATACATTAGCTACATTTGATATAGTGGATGTTTGCCCTACTCAAAGTTTTTGCATTCTCTTCAATTTCTTTATTCTCTTATCTTCCAATTGCTTTGGTGTCTTGTTCTTGACTTTCCTCTTGTCCTTAGCTCGATGTTTATCACCCATGATTAGAAAAAATCAACTAGTGGGGTAGGGGAAAAAATGAACTACTAAAAATCATGCAAGAATGTAGAGAAAATTGTAGACAAAACAAAATATTTGCAGAATTCCCGTGAAAGAGATGAAAGGGATGTTGGGGGGCCACAATATATAAACAAATAAAAACACATATGTATTTTTGTTTTCTCTTTTTCCAAGCCATGCCTCAAGGCTTGGGATCCGGTTTGGATCCCCAAGCTTGAGGCATGGACCTATAAAAACATAAAGCAAACAACGTGTTTTTGCAAGAAAATGTAAAAATGCCACTTCCTCTATGATAAATAAAAATAAAAAAATCGATTCTTTAAAAAAATTATACCACGACGTAGAGCAGAGTTTCTTATTTCTAAAAATATAATTTTTTGAATTTTCGACTAATATAAGGTTTCCATATTATGTATTTTCTAACTATGCCTTTTTATAGCTATTTTTAAAGTGTAAATATGTCTATATTTCATGGTGTATCTTTTTTTGGGTGACCAAAATTTTGAAAAAAATTATACTATCTCAAACTAGGGATAATTCTATACATATTCAAAAAAAAATTCTAATTTTTGATATTTTTGAGGTAGTTAGGGGGGCACGGTCGGAGCTCAGTTAGTTTTCAAAACATAAAATTTCTGTACTAGAAAAATCATAAATAAAAATATTTGCTATAAAAATCTTTAAAAAATGGATCCCAAACTAGATTCTCCTAGCTATCTTTCTACCAAAGGGTTTTCAAAAATACTAAATGGTGCTCAAAAAAAAATGGTGGGGAGCACAAAAATCACTCTATTATGTTTTCTTTATAAAAATAGGAGCATCTGTTGGTATTTTAGTTATTTTACCCACTTAAAATTATCTCTGTTTTCAATAAAATTTAGTAGTTTAGAAACTAGACTCAAAATGCTACGATTCATATTTCTACAACATCTTCCAATTTTGAGCGTAACTATTTCAAAAAAACTCGTACAAGTTGAAGTTTGTTTTTTTCATAAAAATGCATCCACTTAAGACCCCTTTTGGCCCCCAACTTGGTAAACTTACCCAATTATGACATCAGTCAAATACCTCCTTCAACACACCGACCAACTCCAAATCACTTTGTCATGTTGTACATGGACGGGATGACAGAGAGAACAACACCCATATATCCAAAGAAGCCATATTTTCTCAATTACAACAAATGAGCAATCAAATCACCCAATTAGCCTCTCAAATTAAACCGCAACCATCCAATGATCATGGATCCCATCATTCCTAACCTAATTTCAAACCACCACCTCTTAATCCTCTAGAACCAACCTTGGAGCAAGAAGTAAAGTCTATGAAGGAAACACTTCAAGGGTTGCAACTCAACACTCAAGGATGTCAATATAAATTCGAGGAACTTTTTCCTTATCCTTTTAACCATGACATATTATGAGTCCCTTTTCCACCATATTTCGAACCACCTAAATTTGAAAAATACAAAGGAAAAGGAGATCCTGTGAACACGTTAAGGAGTTCTATATGCTTTGTCAAGAAGTCACCTACGATGACTCCTATTTATTAAGACTCTTCTCTAGAAGTCTAGGTGGTCCAACTTTAGAATGGTTCCTTCAATTTCCCAAAGGTTCTCTTACAACATTTACGACTTATCAAAAAAATTCATAAAAACTTCTCCTACAATGTAGAGCATGATGTCACGATGATTGATTTGTACAATACTAAGCAGCGAAATGGTGAAATTTTCTCATCATTCCTACAACGATGGCATGCCATTGCTAGTTGTATTCCATGGCCCATACTTGAAAAAAATTACCATCTTCATGTCTAAACTTAATTAGGAATTAGCTTTCCATATACAAGTTCATTGTGCAAACACATTTGATGACATCATTGAGAAGGGAATGCAAATTGAAAGGGCCCTTATTGCAAAAGGCCTCATTAAGAAGTATTACCGGGACAATAATAATCAATCCAACCAACCCTCTATATCTCGAAAGAATTAAGTACTTTAATAAGAATAAGAATGTTGTCAACGACGGAGTAACATATACCAAAAACTTCCAACACGTCCATACCATAGCCGCTATATCCATCCCTAAGGGACAACCATGGTCTACTCAAGATATAAGGTGATGAACATACACCCCCCTTGGTGAATCCATGGAAGCAATCCTTGATAAATTAATTACCACCAATATAGTCATTTTTCCACAAGCTCAACCCATCGATGAGTCCTAACCCAAACCTTCATGGTTAAAAGAAAATAAATATTATAAGTTCCATAAAATCAAGGGTCACGCCACACATCAGTGTATGAAATTGAAGAACTATATTCAAGACCTTATTGACCGAGGCGAGATCAAAATAGAGGATAATGCTTCCACCTCCTCCCAAAATCAGAAACTTGGGATATATCAAAATCCCCTTCCTAATCATGGACAAAACAATGCTTCTAATCAAGGACAACAAAATTTGGAAATAAAACTAAATCTTCCACTCATCGCTCCAACCATATTAATTACCATCGTGTACCCCTCTTTATACATCGTTTGTTGGCAATATCCACCATTCTCCCCATCAAGTAGCCACCATTAAAATAAAATTCCCTTCGTAGAACCCCCCTAGTGTGTTGTCACTACTCGCTAGGAACCGTGTGGTGGTTCAAGGAGCTGCTCCATCATCTTCCAATCCAACACCATAGGCACAATATAATATCATTGAACAACTTGAGAAAACTCTTGCGCAAATATCCATTTGGACCTTCTCAAAACTTCATCCATCCACAAAGACATTTTATACCGTGCCCTCCAAGAAGCACGCGTTCCCACTAATATTGATCCTACACAATTTCAAGCCCTTGTTGCTAATCTCTATCCATATCCAATGATCCCACTTACCTTTACTCAACAAGACTTACCACCACACGGTCCTGCCCATAACCTTCCTCTCTACATCGAAGTCCTTATTGACAGCTGTTCATGTTAAAAGAGTACTACTAGACAATGGATCAACCCTTAATCTTTGAACTTTAAATCTTATTCATCAACTAGGGTACAATGACTCGGATCTAAAAAATATATAATTAATATTAAATCATAGGAAAACACAAAGCATAAATCAGTGGGCACTATCTATTTACCTATCAACGTTGGGCATGTTGTACTCCCCACTCTTGTCCATGTGATAGATATCCAGTTCCCACATAACCTCTTGCTTGGTTGGCCCTGGATTCATGAGATGAATGTTATACCATCCACGCTCCATCAATGTCTAAAATTTAAACATACCAATACAAAAATTACTATCCATGATGACCCTTAGCCCTTCCATTATTTTCAAGCATTGGAGGCCAAATGTTATTAGGAACCTTACTATCCTATCACTAAACTTGCGCTAGTAACCTCACCTTCATCACCCACCACTTTATATGTCTCAGTTGATAGTCTCCCATCTCCATCTCACTATGCCTCTTCATCATCCGCACCTCTTTTACCTACTCCACCCATATCTACTCCCCTTCTACCCACACCACCACTTAAGCTAAAAACAATAGGGTGTGGAGAATACCAAACATTTAGCATTGACCATCTACCGCCATCACCCAAATGACTCGGTAATCCCGACGTCTATTTAAACAAATGAAAATATATGTATTAGGCTCATCCAATTTTATTCATTTTGGGTATCTTGCTGATGAGTACCTTGAGCCATCTGATTCCTCATGGCTTATTGATGACTCTATACCTTCTTGTTGTTCATGTAATAGTTAGACATTTCCCACTACATAACCGATGATGCATTGACTCTTATTTTTATAGAAGCAAACGATGTTGAGAAAGGCCTATTTGGAAATCTCATCCAAGCTATTATACATAACGTCCACTACACGTTCACTCATCTCTCCTTCTCCTTCCATTATTCACTACCGAGATGTCAAAAATGCAATTTTTCAATTTAGATCCAACTAAGACTATAACTAGAGGCACATTTCCACAATTTCTTCCGCATCCATGCTTTTTATGCCCTCTAGAAATGACATGTTGGCACTTCTTAGAGCTCTTTTACACAAAATATTTTTAGATTCTGAATGAGAAAGGAAACCCACCCTATATTCAAAGCGTTGAATACCTGTACTCAGCAAAATGTTAGTCTGATCTAATCTTCTAGTGGTTAGAAGCATCCTCATCCCCCTTGGAAGGCAAGACAAATCCTCTGGAAAAAGCTTTGTGAGGTCACTTTCTGTGAGAGCATTGTCAATGAATATGAAGATGGGGCAAATGGTATCTCTAAATTCCCTTGTTAATTGGTCCTGCCCTTGCGCATAACTCCTCATAATTTGTAGGCCTAGACATTAGTTACCAATGTTGTCTTACCAACACCTCCAACCCCGCATAATACTATCGCTCTCATGGATTCATCAAACAAATCCATTTTAAGAAGACTAATGACCTTATATTTTCTTAAGATGAAATGGTAGATAAAGATTGTTGAAAAAATGAAGCACGAGATAATACTAAAGAGATACGAGTAGTGCAAGGAGAGATTATTTTAATATCTCAATTTTGAGTGTATGAGAAGGAGATTATAATTTCTTTTATGGCCGGTGAATGAGAATCCAACAAGAGAGTACAATTCACGTTGGTAATATGTTGGTCACAAGAAGTAATCTGACGACACTATCAATTTTCTTAGTCATGTTCATATAATTGGAATAAACTTGAGAAAAATTATTCGCTTTTTTATTCCGTGAACCACAAGAACAAGTTGTATATAATGCTTTGTCACAGGCAGACAAGGATCTGCTTAAGGAAAATAGGAAAAGAGATGCAAAAGCCTTAGTTTTTATCCAGCAAGGTCTGGACATGTCCATATTCTCTAGAATAACCGCAACCAATAGGTCAAGGAAACATGAGATATTTTAGAAAGCGCAATCAAAGTTCCAATAAGGTAAAACTTGCCAAACTTCAAATGTTGAGGAGATATTTTGAAAATATTCAGATGAGAGAGTCTGATACTGTTGATTCATTTTTCACCCATGTGATGGGTGTTGTAAATTAGATTAGGTCCCATGGAAATACCTTAGAAGACAAAAGGATCATAGAAAAAATCCTTAGGAGTCTACCAGCCAAGTTTGACTCCATTGTTGTTGCTGCTTTGAAGAGTTTAAGATTTCGAGTCAACTCTCTATTTAATGAGATCTTTGCTATCCCATGAACAAAGGCTTAATATATTTGGAAGTTCCTCTTCGAGCGTGCTTTTAAGAGCCAAGTCTCGCTTAGTAAAGGAAGAGGAAGATTTGCGAACAAAATAGAAAGAGAAATATTTGGAGCAAGAGGAGGTCAAACTCCATTTTCAAGTGATCAAGACAGCTCCGAGATCCAACCCAAGCAATTTTTCAAGAAAAGGTAGATACGAGAAATTCATCTCACAATCATTTCCACAACCAATGCATGAAGAAAGGTATGAAAAATCTAATATACAATGTCATTATTGCAAGAAATATGGGCATTATGCTACTGAATGTCTAAAAAAGAAGTATGATTTATGTAGACATGTAAAATTTTGACACAGTCATCTAAGCAAATAATTCACTTATCCCATAATAACTATTCATCCCCATCACAAACCTTATAATAATTAATTATTATACTATATACAATCATGTTCCAATTACTATATATTCCATAAATCCTATTCACATCCTTAGAAATATTAATACACTATTAATATTTCACTCATTATACTAAATAACCTTCATTAACTATTTTCCATCAATTTAAAAATACCCACTCACCTACCACCTACCCTATACCTATTCTATGCCTAGCCTCTCCATCTAATTACCTCACTAAATACAATTAATCTCACCTAATCACTACTTAATGAGCCCCCAAATCTAGAGACATCTAATTCTAGATTTTTTTTCCATTTCCCCCTTCTTTTATTCAAATATTCACATTTAAAATACTATTCTATTGAATTTTAAATTCAATAAAGGATTCTAATGAAATCTATAATTTTCTACACCCTCCCCTCTCATCCATTTTCAACCATTGATCTAATCCACCATGGAAAAATCTTAACCATCCATTTCTACTCCTCCAATTATAAATAGAGGTGCCACTCTCTATAGCAAGCATCTCTAAAAAATTTGCAAGTATATGTTGCCCAACTTTCTAGCAATCCAAACAATCTTCTTAACAATCTAGTGAGCTCAATCAAGCCATTGATCAAGGGGAGGTGCTACCAAAATTTGTCCAAGAATCTGAAGCATCCATTACACACATCTAAGCAAGCAAAATCAAAGGAGAAAATCCAAGGCAACAAAGGAAGAGAATTCTACTTGTAGGTAAGTACAGGTAAATTGTTTTCCCTTCCTTTTCATCTTGCTCAATCGGAGGTAGATAATTAGTTGTGTTAGATTTTGTATTGGTTTGGTTGCATGATCCTATCATTTGTGCATGCTAACACAATTTCTTGTCTACATTTTGGCACCCACCATGGGGCTTACCCCCTAATTTTCATTGGAATAGTTCACATTACTAACTAAGAACAAGTTCCAAATTTTTAGAAATTTCAAGTGAACATTTAAGCTAAAAATTTAAATTTTTCATCTCTCTGTTAAGTATCAGCACGTATGCCCTGTTTTAGTGCGTTCATCACTGTTTTAGCACGTTTACCTAACCATTTTCATCTATGTCTTTGCTATGTACCTTGGGATATGATAATATAATATATATGGGTTGATGGAGATGCCGACAAGTGGCACACATCCCCTTAGTTATATGTATGGGTTCACATGGGATATGATAATATAATGTATATGGGTTGATGGAGATGTCTTTGACATGTGGCACACAACCCCTTAGTTAGTTATATGGGCTCACATAGGAATTAATTATATTGGGTAATGGGTCAGTATACATTGGGATTAGGTGTTACCCATCCTATTTAAAGGATGTGAGTATCATTATGAAAGGAAGGGTGGTATGAGTTGAGTCTTCTACTTGGTAGAGGTATATTGGAGGTGTCCCCCTCGAAGTGGATTCCCATCTTGGGAGATTGTGGAGTTACTCCTTCCTTAAGGAGCATTGTATGGTGTTGCCCTACCTTCCCATATATATTATATTATCATATCCCAAGGTACATAGCAGTCTACCACGAGGAAATTTTTTTAGCGCACTTGTCATACTTCAACCTACTTGTAACATTTCAGCGCATTTATCATCTATATTGACGCGTTTACTTCCTAACTATTGGTGCATACGCGGAAGGTTACAATATGGATTTTCAATCAATGCATTTGAACATAATATAGTGTGTTTATATATTATTTTAGCTTAGTATAAACTAAGCGTGTCAAGACAGATTTGACACGCAGGTTGCTCATTAACACCTTTGACATACATTTTAGCATGTACACTACCTATAATAGTGCATTTGATAACTAATGCCTTGTTTTTGTAATTTTTGAACTTTAGTGTGTATATTTTATAGTTTAGTGCGTATAAACCATGTAGTAGCATGTTTGAGAACTAACTCCTTGCATTTCCAAATTTTTGAACTTTAGCGTACTGTTTATTGATTTAGTGTGTTTAAGCTCGTAATAGTGTTTTTATAACAGAGAGAGTTTTTTTGTCTTGTTGTTAAAAATTAGCTTGCATATTTTTGTGTTTTACGACATTTTCTAGTGTCTAACATTATGTTTTTGTAGGAAAATCATAGAAACAAGGGAAAATCTACCGGTTTTGCCATTCGATCAAAATAATAAATATTTTTGACTAACACTTGTGGTTGTAGGATATTAAGAAAACTAAGATTACTAACATGTGTTGTGCAGCCCAATCGGTCCAAGAATATTGGGGTTTTCACTAAGACTACTAATCTTTTTGTTTTACAGGATCACTTGTCGAAGACCCCCATTTGAATAACTCATTTTAATTGAATTTGTGTCTTTGTTTGTTTAAACCCAAAGGCAATCCCATGTATGCTCTCCTATCGGGTCCTAGGAAAATATTGAGGATCAAAAGCGGCTAACTTTCCTTCCATTTTTCCTTCTTCTTTTTATTTTTGTAGGGGGTAATGTGACGTGGAAGTGACATCCATGCACTTACCATAGTCCTAGGGGTCTCGTGACCATGGGCTTCATCTCCACGCACATAGACACAACCTCGTGTTTCGGTGGGGTATATAAATTCAAGGACAAGCTGTCATTATTGGCTAAGAGTCCGTGTGTTTTAAGTGTGATGTTAAGTGAGGGGATTCCACGCCCTAATACCTAGCCATCGATAACATCCTTGCCACACATATTTGGGCCCCACGTATCATAAGGTATATAGCGAACGCCCCTAGAGAGCTCGTTTATCCTTGCCTAGGTAGCCATTTGGCCACAACCAATCTATAGTGCGGGGAAGGATCCACTTGAATATTACTTGCTAGCCGATCACATATTGACGTAAAGGTGGGCCAACTTAGTGAGTGCCACTGTCGTATATGGTATTGAAAGCGAGCTATAGCTTGATTGTACTCCCACTTGACTAGTTAGGATTGTGCATGCATGAGTGTACTTGTTTGAGTGTTTTTGAAACCAGTGTAACAATCCCTACACCAACTCTTGTAAATAAACCATACACTTATCACCCATCAATTTTGATCATAATTTTTTACCACAATTTTCAAAATAAAATAACACCATAATTTCCCACACTACATACTGCTAATATCCGAGTTTTGGACCATACATTACCCATCTAATATTATACCCACATTTTGTAAATAATAAATCAAATTTTTATCTTCATAAGATTTTATACATACACCACCATCATATAAATATTTTCTTACTAAACCCCTCACATTAATACAAAAACACAAAAATTTATAAAATCAAATCAACACTCCCATCTTATTAAATAAATTCATAATTCCACCTTCATTACCCATATTCACGTCTTTTTCTACTTTCAAAGCATACTATCACTAATCCTAAACCACCTAAGGCTTACCCTACTAATCATTTGACATTTCCTATTGGAATTCTAATCAACCTAGGTTCTAGAACACATACCAATCATATAATTCACCCATCCCAAATCTCGTTACAATCTCATATCATCACACCTATCCTAAAATATCCTAATTTTGATCCTTTTTGTTATAATCAACTTAATATTATTAATCAACATCTTATATATAGGAAAAATACCTTTACCCCATATCCTATTCTTCTAAGCCCTTGTAAACAAGGCACATCCTAAGCCCTCTACTAATGAGGCACATCCTTTCTTTTGTTCTCTCCTCCAATTTCTTCCATCCTATAAGCAAGACTAGATTACCAAGGTTAAGCATCAAGTTCATTAAGAAATCATAATCTCCCCTTTCATCCATACATCCTTCACCCCAAGAACACTTTAATCTCACACATCTCATCAACATTAGAATCTAATGACACCTAGACAGATAATAACCTGATCCCAATTTGGAAATGAAGATGAAAACAATAACCACAACATGGAAAATGATCTATTCAACCACAATTATTATGATGCCAATAATGAAGAAACCCAACCAAGAGGAGAATACGAAGAGACTATGGTTAACACTAATAGCTGACAATGACTCTAGTATCTACTTTACAGAAGGAAGATGAAGAGAAATGTTAAATCTCTTCGTTGAAAATAATAAGGATGCCCTTTTACTCCAATTATATCACATGGGGGAAAAAATTTCTTTTGAATACACTCATGACCAACTCCATAGTCTTCTCAACGACAATTGGGTAAGTGCATGAAGTTGGGGGCCAAAAAGAGGACAAAAACCTGAAAAAGAAAATGCATATGCGTTCTATTATAATGCGATCACATTTTAAATTGTCAGGTTTGGGATTTACCGAGGCATAACGTGTACGTGTTATAACACATACACATTACATAATGTGTACACATTATAACACATATGCATTATGCCTACTATAAAGAAAAAAAGAGGCCGAGCCTCTATCATTTTATCTCCCTCAAACGTGAGTTTCAGATCTTAACCGTGCCCTCATGTTTTTTCATTCAGTTGGATCTCAAGCTCAAAGGATCATTTCTGGATCATCGGGAAGATCTGAATCAACGATGGCACCACGAGAGAAGAGGTAAGCACAATTATTTTCTCAAAATTGCATTGAAATATGATAATTATAGATTAAAATTTGAATTGAATACATATTTTTATTTTTACATTTAGAGGTCAAGGGAATAAACCACAACCAAACCTGCTATTCCTATCATCCCTCCCGACACTCCCACAATTGCTTAACATACCCCGGGTAGTCAAGAAGATTTAGAGCCCACATAGTTGAAAACAAAATTGAAATTGAGGATTTAATCAAAAAATTAGGGATTCACAATATACAAACCCCACCGTGCCTCTATTACAAACACATTGAAGGCATTACTTGTTCAAGTTGATGCGGAAACGGGAAAATTGATCGTTGGAAAACTTACGAGAGAGGGTTGTAGGGTTTATTATTCCAATAAATTGTCATATGTGGATGTAATGAAAAAATAAATTTCAAAAGACCTCATATGCACCTTATTCACGGACCCCCTGCACTAATTTTCCTATTTCGTTGGCATGTAAACGGTTTCCTATCCATTGGTGCAATAATAATTTGATTAAAAATAATTTTGGGACCGATGGTGGATGGTGTTTGATTTTCCACCTTGTAATAACAATGAGGTGTCACTATACTTTCTAAGGAAACTCTATTGCGAGTTTATCCTTAATGATATCCCAAAAAAAAATTGATTTTCGAATTTCCATGGCTGAGGAAAAGGATCCGCAAAGGATCACCACCAGTACACAAATTACACCTATTCACTAGGGTAGATTCCTGCACGAAGCCCCCTTACCCCGATATTTTCCCTCAAGTAGTGAAGGAGACAGTGAGAGATTGATACACTCCACGTGCTTTGGGGCTATCTGCGACCCTTGTTCGACATACGAGGGATATTTGTGAGCGGATGCTCGTGGAGGTACATAAATTATTCCTCGGGGAGTACTAACATGTGGCCACATCTTTTCTCATCATGTGGTAGCATATGTTTGGGGCCCAAGGAGGACAATACTTTCATGCGTACTGATTTTGGTGCACTGGTGCTAGGGGTGCACACGATAATGTCACTATGTCGGATGTCCTTTTAAGTGAGACATTTGGATCCAATTCATTGGTGTCACCTTCAGCGAGTAAATTTGTTATGTTTTTATGTGCGTTACAAAAATTTTGGAGTACTTTATTTATGTATAGATGTTAAGCACCATGCATACACATACATTCAAAGAGGTAATTTAGAATGTTAATTATGTAAAATTTTCACATACGTGTGTGTGTGTGTGTGTGTGTGTGTGTCTATATATATATATATATATATTTGCATGTGTATATATATATATATATATTAATTTTGAAGTCAAATATATGTATGTTCTTGTATGTCCATCTAACTCACGTGATATACATGTTTGATAAAGATGTTGACTTCAATAGACACCCCCACCATCTCTACGACAAGTAGATAAAGGTGTTTCATTTTGTGATTTCATCTACGCAAAGAACTCACCGAGGTATTAAAACAACACATAATTTTTGTTAAATTTCTCGTGTAATTCATATTATGTTAAATTACATGTTAGTAATGTATTTTATTATAGAATTATTAAATTATGTTAATAATGTCCTTCATTGTGTATATGGGAGTTACCACCTGTGGTGTAAAGCAACTCTGTTCATTTGATTCACATGCGTGGGAGGGTAAAAACAATAGTTTTATATTGATAAAATTAGTTAAAATATTGTCATTATATACATACATGTACTCGAGTTTTATTTTTGCTAATTTTGATGTTGGATTTTCTACGATCTTATGTGTATGTAGGGAAATTTGACCCTCTTGATTTTGAATTTGAGGACACAAGCTCCTCCATCTCATCATCTTTGTACCCCGTTCATACTGCAGGAGCTCCCGATGACTCATCTGAGCATGAGATGCAAATTCAGCGTGATCAAAAACTTGCGGTAAGTTTGTGTATTTATGTAAATACTTTCATTCTATCATGGTCTTAAATACATGTTGAAAACATATATAAATTAAGTTTTGACAAAAAAACATTGTTTGCATTTACAGGCTCATCTATAGGTGAGTATTCAATGGAAGAGGACTTGAAGCATGGGCTCGGATGATCCAAAGTCATCTCATAGATCTCCATCTTCATCTAAGGGAGGGCCTTCTTCAAGCAAGGCTAAGAGAGGGATAGCTTTTGACGAGTAGGAAAGATATATGTCTTACATGACATTGTTTTTGTATGCCTATGTGCATGACATTGTATGTACACCTATATGGCATTTGAACTTGATGATCTATGACCTATTTGGGAATTTTTGTATTTATCATGCACATTGAAATAATATTTGGAACTTGATAATTTTGTATGAGACCTTACATTTCGAGATTATTTTCGCATGAAACTAATATGATGTGAACTTGACAATATTTAAGACATTATGGATTATTTTTTCATTTATTGGTGATGTACATGTACTAGCATTTTAAATGTATAATATGCATCAAAATTTGGAAATCAATATTTATATAATGTATGTATATAAATAGTTACCTAATATGAGTAATTATTCATTCAATTTATCAATGTGTATGTTTGTATTTACCTTACTTTCACTTCTTCTTACTCATGGTATCTTTGTCTTTGGTTCCTATCTTATCATGCGCTTACTACATTCTTCTTTGCTTCTTAGTCTTCTCCCCTATTAAAACACCGAGAGTCGTCATAATTTAATTCCTTTCATCTATTGATATTTTGAGAATGTCTCTCAATATACATTACAACAATGCTTGAGAATGTCTCCGGATGCTATGTCATTACGATTTAGACACTAAATGATTCTTGATTGTCTAATCCTATCCAATTCGTGTTATTACCTTTAAATCGTAGGCATTTCAAGTTATTTGGAAATCACATCACACCCTTCACTAGGCTTGATGACTACCCCTATCCTTTTGAAGGTGATTTTGAAAGCATCCATGGGTCTATCATAACATAAATTATCAATGAATGGAAGGTCACTAAGCCGTAGGCCAGTGAGTTCCATCCAAAACTAAAAAGAAAGATTTACTAGGCGATTGATAACTCCCACGTGTTCTTAGAAATACCTCTATCAAATTCATTCTTAATCCAATCCATTCATTTATGGATGTTAAGCCAATCCTCTCACGGTTTTCTCCATCTCCATTCGGTTCTCTAGTTTTCCTATTATTCGCAAATGCTCAAAATAGTGTAGTCTGAGTTAGTGTAAGGCTACTAGATGTTGTATTTTGTAAACGATAGCTTATGGGACCAAACCATCTGGGCCAACACGTCTAGATGGCCTAGCGAATGCTAGTGGAGGTTTTGTTTTGGTTCCCTACGCTACTCATGCTTTCAGGCTACCTCGTTCGGGCGTAGTCCTTTAAGAGCCCTGAGGCCAAAACATGTTATATCTTCGATGGGTGATTTCTCAAACTCCATGACACCTAAAGACATCTCGTTAGATATGATACCTCCATGTTGGGGCAATCTACAAAATAATATCGTAGTTTTATCCATCTTCATTTAGTTCTCTCGCTGTCCTATTGTTTGGAAATGTGCGAAATAGTGTAGTCTCGAGTCTGCTGTAAGGTGCTAGATGTTGTATTTTGCAAACGGTAGCTCATGGGAACAAACCAACTAGGAAAAAACATCAGGTTGGCCAGGTGAATGCTAGTGGAGGATTTTTTTGGTTCCCTACGCTCCCCATGCTTTTAGGCTACCTCGTTCGAGCGTAATCTCCTAAGAGCCCCGAGGCCAAAACACGCTATATATTCGACGGGTGATTTCTCGGACTCCGTCGCACCTAGAGATGTCTTGTTAGATCTGAGACCTCCATGTCAGGGCCCTTTAAAAAATCCTCTCATAGTTTTCTCCATCTCTATTCGGTTCTCTTGTTTTCCTATTATTTGTAAATGAGTGAAATACATGCGATCCCGAGTCATTCAGAGGGCTGCCGGATGCTATAGTTTGCAAATGAAAGCTTGTGGGACCAAACTAACTACGCCAACATGTCGGGTGTCCAGGTGAATGCTATTAAAGTATTTTTTTTGGTTCCCTATGCTCCCCGTGATTTCAAGCTACCTCGTCCGGACATAGTCCCTTAAGAGCCTTGATGCCAAAATAAACTATATTTTCGACGGTGATTTCTCGAGACTCCATGGCACCTAGAGATGTCTCATCGTATTCGATACTTCCATGTCTAGGCCCTCTAAGAAATCCTCTTGGGGTTTTCTCCATATACATTTGGTTCTCTCACTGTCTTATTGTTTGTAAACATGCAAAATACCGTTTGAGTCGGTGTGCAGATTGCCAGGACGATATAGTTTACAAACGGAAGCTCGTGGGACCAAACCAACTACGCCAACACGTTAGGGTGTCCGGGTGAACACTAGTGGAGGATTTTTTTGTGTTCCCCACACTACCGTGCTTTTGGACTACCTCATCCAGTGTAGTCCCTTAAGATCCCTGAGGCCAAAATAAGCTATATCTTTGATGGGTGATTTCTCAAACTTCGTGGCACTTAGAGACGTCTCGTCAAATACGAGACCTCCACATGGGTCCATCTATGAAATCCTCTTGCGGTTTTCTCCATATCCTTTTGGTTCTCTCCTGTCCTACTATTTACAAAATGCGTAAAATATTACGGTTTGAGTCGATGTACATTGTCAGCGTGATGCTATAGTTTACAAACGGAAGCTCATGGGACCGAACCAACTACGCCAACACGTCGGGGTGGCCAGGTGAATGCTAGTGGAGGATTTTTTTGGTTCCCTATGCTACCCGTGCTTTCGGGCTACCTCATCCAGTGTAGTCCCTTAAGAGCCTTGAGGCCAAAACACGCTATATCTTCGACGGGTGATTTCTCGGACTCTATGGCACCTAGAGATGTATCGTCAGATCTGATACCTCCATGTCGGGGCCCTCTACGAAATCATCTCATAGTTTTCTCCATATCCATTTGGTTTTCTTGTTGTTCTACTATTTGTAAATGCATGAAATACTCTGTGATCTGAGTCAAGTATAAGGTTGTCCATTGCCAATCACCCGAATAATATAGGTGGTTCATATAATATAGGTGGTGAATTGAGAATTTTAATAAGATATTTTTACAATATAGGTGGTGAAATGAGAATTTTTGTGTTTTGTTCCTTTCTAATATTTAATTTCTATTAGCTTCACTTGGCTTCAAGAATAATAAATTCTCTACTGACAGTGACAACCACATGAACGAGGAAGATTTTTGGCACCACTAACCTACATAAACATGTTAGTAAGAAATTAAATAGAATTTTAAATTATACAAAATTTAAACAAAATCATTTAAATAAATATTCAAATTAAATTCATGAAGAACATACCTTTGCAAATTCAATCCAATGAACCACAAGGATCAATTTTATTCTTAACATGTAGTAAGAATTACTTCATGATCCGATTCAAAACCTTCCATAGATTCTTGTTTGATGTCAGGACCTCGATATTTGATCAACTTAATATTTGTTGTAAGGACCAAATGTGAATATTGAAGTATCTTCCGATGTACTTCATAGTTAGAGGGCTCTAGATCTGATTCACAACAGCCATTTGGGTTGGGCATGACAACATGTTGAAGGCGCCTCCATCATTTTGCAACCCCATTCCAAGTGAAGCGACTTGCAGCCTTTATTTGGGGGTTTTCCGTCCGCCGTTGTCGAGATATGAAGGTGGAAATATTATTTCATATATCTCATCAATGTTATTTCCAGAGACCCTTATTTTTCTCTTATATTTAAAGAGTAACGAACCTCAAAAGTTTTCCATGGTTGTCTAGGGCATCTTTGTGCTTTTTCAGCAGTGAGTTTAATTTGTGTAAAATTCCAAAAATAGTTTTATTATGTCCTCTATAATAATATCAAGCTCTCTTTATATTTTCAAGTAATTCAAGTGGATATCTTGGGAGATATTGATTTTATTTAGTTGGTTGTCCTTACTGTAAAAATCTACATAAATCCGTATTTTATTTTGCTGCAATTTTCATGTATTTTGTGCATTTTTAAGTAGTATCCCATAAGGGATATTTCAATGGTATCAGAGTTTTTGTTCCTCTAGCTTTTGTGTGTTAAATATGGTAGTTTGGAAAGATCTCAATGTAGGTTTTATGAAGGAAATGTTCACCAACATGGTGAAACAACAAGAAGCCACTAACCTTTATTCAAGTTAGCTCACTTAGAATGTGAATCAAAGCGAGATCTAGGGACAATAAGGAACATGGTGAGAACAGGTGATAAAGGGTGGCCAATAGAGGTGATTGATGAGGATTATTGTTAGAGGAAATACAAATATTTGAGTAGGGGTTTTAGTGATAATATGTCATTTCAGATTATTGCATGATGAAGATTGGTAGCAAGCTCAAGAGAGGTCATCATATGCCAATACACGAAGTAAAAAATAACTCATTTGTAGAAGAAGCTTCTAGACAAAAGGGTATGAGTTTCATTGAGCAAAATAATTGCATTAGTGAAACTTTACATGTTAGAGAAATTATTCTATCCTAGGAGAAGAAATTTGTTTATGCAAGCAAGGAGGATGTAATGGAAACCCTTAAAAAGTGTGAGGAATGGAATAACAAAGATAGAGTTGCTAGGTTGATAAGAACTCAAGAAAGACAACACTTACAAGAGTTCAAGGAAATGATGAGGGAAATTGATGCAAGGAAGTCTACACCCACGAAAGAAGACTCTATGGAGCAGCTGGCACATGAGGAGGAGCCTCACATGGACACTTGTGTAAAATTGTATCCTTACATGTAATTTCCAAACCAGCGACTTTTGATTAGCTTTGATACTTTCAACGAGGCACTCAAGAAACAATGTTGAAGGAATCTCAACATCTGTCTATCTTGAACACATAGAGGACATTGATGGCCTTGAAAGGTATGAAGAGCACAATAATGTGTCTTATTTATTATTTCCTATTCCAATTTATTTCCATCATGAGATGCATGGTATGGTAGATGACGAAGTCTTCATCATGGAGTTTGTTGGACCATTGCTCCAACTATGTGTATATGAGCATCTTGTGGATGATATATGGTGGAAATTTTTAGCTCACTTAACAGATACAAGGGCTCATGGGCATTATAAGCTACGGGATTACGGTAATATGTTGTAATCATCCAAAACTATTATTTCTGATTTTGAAACCTTTGTGACTAATTTCATAAGAAAAAAAAGGAATTCAAATGTGTCTTTTGGGATTACAAGTGTTAGAAAACATGATTTCTTCATTAGAGACTCTGGAGAAAGAAGGAGAGTACCTCTCAAGGTACTAGCGTTGGTTCTATTGTTGCTTAAAAAGTGTAAGAGAATATTTTTTAATCATCTTCAACTTGTTGGAATGTGTATAACAATAGTCATAATGAGAAGAGAAAATAGAAATATGGGACAACGGGGTTAAAGAGGTGAGAGTGGAAATTCAGGAAATGACCTCCCCATTCTTTTGCCAGGCCTTTGGGGCTTCACGAACCTTCTTTCTTGAAGGTTCCAGAAGTTTGACATGTATAGCAACGAGTAGATATTTTGGATGAGGAGTTTTGTTGGGAGAGGAACTAGACCTTAAGTGAGGGCGTTCAGTAACAACATGCCATCCCAAGAATATGGAAAATGAAGATTGGCAAAGAGAACTAATAGAGATCATCGAAACATGTACCAAAGTTACGAGAGGAGATTAGGACATATTTCCATTCCACACTTTATTGTTCTAAGAAGTGTACTGCATGCAGTCTTGGGCTCGGGATTTGAAGACATACTTGAATAGAATACTATGTGTGAGGAAGATGTAATTAAGTTTGAAATATTACATCTTGAGGGAGACACTCATGATTAGTGGCATTAGGGACTGATTACACAGGGACACACACACATTAATACTTATGCGAGTTTGCATAGAGGTTGGGAGTAGATTTGATGGGAGGGACCACTGGCGGTGTATTTCGTGGAGTTGTCTCCTTTGAGACAAACTGGTCACCTAGATCGTATGTCACATATTTTCAGAGATTATCGGTGATGGTACACGATGTCGGGAGATGAGGTTAATTTCACTATTCACAACAGGTTTGATAGGTGCATTCACCTGGGTTTGTGAAGGCATTTGAACCTTATTCTTTTCTCGAGGATGTTAGGAGAGCTTGGGACTTAGAGTTATCCACTCCAAAGTCGAGGGTTCCATGTCGTTTTCAGAAAAATGAACCTCCATCTAGATCAGATGAACTTCGGTGAGAGGGAGCCTCTACCAAGGCGGGAGGTGCCTAGTAAGCCAATCATTTCTGAGAGGACAAAGATGAGTTGAGGCGAAAGAAACTATGTTTCGATTACCACACACCTTGGATTCGGGACATGATTACAGAGGTAGAGGAAGGCCCAATTCTTTTAGGTCTTCGAAGAGAGCAAGGGTGGTGGAGGTGAGGATTTAGAGACTCGTGAGATGGATGATGGAGATGGGGTTGCGTTGGATAGTGCCGATGCGAGGCGGGAGGATGAGACTTTTCCTCGGGAGATTATAGCCACATTGTCTAGTACTCTGATGTACAAGGCATTTAGGATTAGAGGAGTTATGTAGGGTCAACAAGTTGGGGTACTCATTGATAGTGGGGTAACCTACAAATGTATTGATGCCTCATTAGTGGAGAGGTAAGGATTACAGACAGAGGATTTTGAGGGCCTCAATGTGGTTGTAGCCAATGGAGAGTCTATGAGGTGCACATGGCGGGTTCCCCAAGTGAGCATCATGATGGGTAACTATACTATCATCGATGATCTCCACATCATTGGTATGGGAGTGACCAACATAGTGCTAGGAGTGTAGTGGCTTCACTCTCTTGGTGAGTTTCAAACTAAATTTTAGACGATGGAGATAAAGTTTAAATCCGAGGGTAGGAATGTGATTTTGAGGGGATTATCTATAGGAGCACCTAGGGTGGTTATAGTGAGGGGATGGAGAGGACGTTCTGACATGGTGAGGAGTTTAATTATTGTGGATCGATGTGGAGAATGATGGATGTGGGTGTGACTAGAAATGTTGCACATGAGACAATTACAGAGATTGGGACTACATGTTCAGATCATCCGAGTTTATCATTATGTTGGTCATCTGAAGTTTTGGTAGACTGGAGATCTCATTTTCTTGTTGAGTACTCCAAGAACCGACACACTTGTGAGATTATGGATGGCCACATATAGGATGAAAACTATAGATTGGAGGATGAGATGATCTTCTCTCAGGGAAGATGGAGCCTTGTGTCAGATTCATGGTTGAGGATGGAGATATTGCGACATGTGCATTGTTCTTCCATGACTGGGAACTTGAGCTTCGATGAGACCTACAGGTTCATGTTAGAGAGGTTCATATGGCATAGGTTGAGGGAGGATATCCTCAACTTTATACATGCATATACGGTTTGTCACTATGACAAGTCATAGCATATGGGTCCATCATTTTTTGAATCGACATGGGATAACACTTTGATGAATTTTTCTACTTCTATGCCCGATGAGCACTTCACGCACGTGTTAGTCGGTGGAGAGACAAAATTGACACATGGTCATTCATTAGGTTCACATTCAATGCGGAGGTGGACTATGTGGAGTGATATTGCTTTGGTTGACTCTACTATAGTCTTGGGACTTTTCCTCCACGAGACACATCGAGATACAGTATGAGGAGCCTTGCTCTCACATGAGTGTAGGTCAGGTGGGAGAGTTAGCACCATTTGTGTGTAAACAGGTTGTTTCATAGGCTGATTCAGGGACTCTATAGGATTCAGAGTGAAATTTCATACCTAGGAGTTGATTGGAGAGGTCGTGAGTGATTCCGTGATGACAACCTTGCATTGGTAGGGATTGGACCGATTGGAAATTTCGGTGTGGGTACCAAAGTGGAAAACTTACGGTGTGGTATTCAGCTTTCTATAGCAAGACATGATAATGCCTGGGTCAAGCATTTCTCGGAAGGGAGGACCGTAATGTCCCCTTTTCCTACGCCAAAATGCCTAAGGGCCGATTCAAGTCCAAGTTATGGTCGGACCCAAGGAGCTATGGATGTTGGGAGAGCATGGGAGGGGGCCACATGGTTTTAATAGTCTAATTTTATGTTGAGGGTCACTTTTGGACCATGGTGACTTAAAGGGGAAAAGTTACTTAAGTCACTTTATTTTACCGGCCTCTCCATAGAATGAAATGCGTATAGGGTCTCGTTGGGGTTCTTTTGCCCCATGGAAGTAAATAAGGAGCTGGGGGAGAAAGTAAAGGAAACTTTTGTCATATACATTTTTAGCCTCCTTCACATGCATCACATTGTTATGCGCATCTATAGCTTGTGGAGTCAAATCCCACAGGACCCTAGCTTCGGTGGTGAGAGACCCATCCCTAGCTAGTAGGGCATTCTTTGGTAGTGAGAGATCTACCCTAGTCTCTGTCATTTTGGAGCCACTTTCGTGGTGTGTGGCGTAGACATTATCGAGGTTTAAGAGGAAGGATTTCGAGGGTTTTGGGGGCATTTGGGGAAGATAATCGAGGGGCTCTAGATCTAATTCAATACAACCATTTAGACTGGGCATGGTAGCACATTGAAGGCGCTCCATCATTTTCCGACCCTATTCCAAGAGAGGTAACTTGAAAACTTTATTTGGGGTTTTCTAGTTACTTTCGGATCTAAAGGTGGAACTATTATTTCCTATATCTATCAATGTCATTTCCTGAGACCCTTATTTTTGCTCTTGTATTTAGAGAGTAATGAACCTCATAAGTTTTCCAGCTATCTAGGGCACGCCGTGCTTTTTTTTCGGGCAATGGTTTAATTTGTGTAAAATTCCAAAAACAATTTTATTATGTCCTCTATAATAATATCAATCTCTATAAATTTTCAAGTAATTGAGTGGATAACTTGGGAGATATTGATTGTATTTAGTTAGTTGTCCTTATTATAAAAATTTTCATAAATCAAAGTATTTTACTTTGCTGCAATTTTCATGTATTTTGTGCATTTTTAAGTAGTATCCCATAAGGGATATTTCGCCTAATTATCCAATAAAACATCCGTGCATTCTTGAATTTTGATGTGTAGTTGTCGACTAAATGTAATGTTGATCAAAACTAATGTTCCTCTCATTCAAGTTCGCATAAAACACCTAGAAAACACGCTTGTACATATTCTCAAGAATGTGTCCGATCATCACTGATGTAGAAATGATACACTTTTAATATTTTTTGATCTTTCTCATTGATTTATGGAGAGTGCATGAATGTTATATGCACGAAAATAGAAACTTGCATTGAGTTATAATATTGAGATTGAACCTCCATTTATGGTCGCAATGTGTAATTCTCTTCAAAGTCAACTCTTTGAAACAATAGTACCAAGTGGGAATGTGTCCTTTCTTAAATCGAGTAGTTCATCCAACCATCGAGCTCTATGTGTGTACCTTGCATACTCATAAAAAAATTCCTCTCTCGAATTTGACCATATATCTCGATACATGTGTAATTATTTTTCGACAAGCTCACACCTCTTAGATTCTTTTTCATATTTTAATTGATATGCCACCGATTTATATTTGGTGAAATCAACCATTTTTTGTCCTATTGAATATGTACTCTACTCATAGATACAACTTTTCGATTTGGCAAGCCACCGCATACATTGAACATTCCATCAAAACATGCTTTGTTATAAAAAAATTGTCTTGTTGATTTTTCACAAAATATTGTCGAATAAATCCCCATGAATATTTTTGTGGGACATTTAATCCACACTCCTGCAACATTATGTTAGTATGCAAAACAGACATATTTGACAAAAAAACATCATAATGCATTCAAAATTCAACATGATGCCTACAACAACAAGTGGTATGTGAGTGATTGATTTTCACATAAAAGGGTTTGCTCATTTCAAAGAATCTTTGGCTAATGTTAATTTGTTGATTTTCATTCTTAAACTTAGAGAACAATTTTATTTGAGTCATATCTAAGAAATATTTTATGCACGATTCACGATTATGAGAACCTATTCTTCTTTTATTGTATCTCTTTTATTTAGTGACACCCTTGTGTTCCCATTCCAAAATTTTACAATTAATTCTCTTAGAATATCAAATGTATTCTTCTCTTTTTGTGGAATTCTCGCTAGAGAAATCCCAATAGTCGGTGTTATTGATCGACTCAAGATGTTTACGTCTCTGTTGCTTTCATTAGTGTTTTTCTGTTTAGCTTCAAAGCACCGCTTGTTTTTCTAATCAATCATTTATTAACTATTTTATCATTTACTATACAATTAGTAATCGCACGCCGTGTAGCATTACTATCTTTGGTGCATCTTTTTCCACCTACAGGTTTAGTATGCTTTATGTATGTTTTCAACAATTGATGCATTTTGATCAACAACATTAGATGTTCTTAACCCTAGGGTCTTCATTATATGTCTCATCTTAATTAATTTCATTAATGTAACAAATAATTGACATCTTTTTGTGTCATTTAAATTATCAAAGTAATTATCCCAAATTCAACTAGCTTTTCTTCTCGCATTTCTTTCATACATTTTATTAGGCATTGGTTTTATAATGTTTTCATCAATTTCAATTAAGTGAATTGGTTTTCCTCACAAAATGAAGGAGGTGTTCTTAGAGGTAAATATTCATTTACAAGGTTACTTTCTTTATTCAAAGTGTTTTCATACAAATTTTGGGGTTAACATTTAGATTCTCGGTAAAGGTTCAACAATTGGATTCATATCAATTTGTTCATCCATACCAATACTATCATTCAATTCAATATCCTTATTCATTGCAAAATCATTATTCATTGTAAAATCATTATTCATTGAAAAATCATTATTCTCTACATTTTCATTATGTATTTCATCCCCATTTTCTAATACATTAGCTACATTTGATATAGTGGATGTACCTTGCCCTACTCAAAGTTTTTGCATTCTCTTCAATTTCTTTATTCTCTTCTCTTCCAATTGCTTTGGTGTCTTGTTCTTGACTTTCCTCTTGTCCTTAGCTCGATGTTTATCACCCATGATTAGAAAAAATCAACTAGTGGGGTAGGGGAAAAAATGAACTACTAAAAATCATGCAAGAATGTAGAGAAAATTGTAGACAAAACAAAATGTTTGCAGAATTCCCGTGAAAGAGATGAAAGGGATGTTGGGGGCCACAATATATAAACAAAGAAAAACACATATGTATTTTTTATTTTCTCTTTTTCCAAGCCATGCCTCAAGGCTTGGGATCCGGTTTGGATCCCCAAGCTTGAGGCATGGACCTATAAAAACATAGCAAACAACGTGTTTTTGCAAGAAAATGTAAAATGCCACTTCCTCTATGATAAATAAAAATAAAAAAATCGATTCTTTAAAAAAATTATACCACTTAACGTAGAGCAGAGTTTCTTATTTCTAAAAATATAATTTTTCAAATTTTCGACTAATATAAGGTTTCCATATTATGTATTTTCTAACTATGCCTTTTTATAGCTATTTTTTAAAGTGTAAATATGTCTATATTTCATGGTGTATCTTTTTTTTTGGGTGACCAAAATTTTGAAAAAAATTATACTATCTCAAACTAGGGATAATTCTATACATATTCAAAAAAAAATTCTAATTTTTGATATTTTTGAGGTAGTTAGGGGGCACGGTCGGAGCTCGTTAGTTTTCAAAACATAAAATTTCTCGTACTAGAAAAATCATAAATAAAAATATTTGCTATAAAAATCTTTAAAAATGGATCCCAAACTAGATGCTCCTAGCTATCTTTCTACCAAAGGGTTTTCAAAAATACTAAATGGTGCTCAAAAATGGTGGGGAGCACGAAATTCACTCTATTATGTTTTTTTTATAAAAATAGGAGCATCTGTTGGTATTTTAGTTATTTTACCCACTTAAAATTATCTGTTTTCAATAAAATTTAGTAGCTTAGAAACTAGACTCAAAATGCTACGATTCATATTTCTACAACATCTTCCAATTTTGAGTGTAACTATTTCAAAAAACTCGTACAAGTTGAAGTTTTTTTTTTTCATAAAAATGCATCCACTTAAGACCCCCTTTTGGCCCCCCAACTTGGTAAACTTACCCAATTATGACATCACCAAATACCTCCTTCCACACACCGACCAACTCCAAATCACTTCGTCATGTTGTACATGGACGGGATGGCAGAGAGAACAACACCCATATATCCAAAGAATCCGTATTATCTCAATTACAACAAATGAGCAATCAAATCACCCAATTAGCCTCTCAAATTAAACCACAACCATCCAATGATCATGGATCCCATCATTCCCAACCCAATTTCAAACCACCACCTCCTAATCCTCTAGAACCAACCTTGGAGCAAGAAGTAAAGTCTATGAAGGAAACACTTCAAGGGTTGCAACTCAACACTCAAGGATGTCAATATAAATTCGAGGAACTTTTTCCTTATCCTTTTAACCATGACATATTACGAGTCCCTTTTCCACCATATTTCGAACCACCTAAATTTGAAAAATACAAAGGAAAAGGAGATCCCTGTGAACACGTTAAGGAGTTCTACATGCTTTGTCAAGAAGTCACCTACGATGACTCCTATTTATTAAGACTCTTCTCTAGAAGTCTAGGAGGTCCAACTTTAGAATGGTTCCTTCAATTTCCCAAAGGTTCACATGTTACAACGTTTTCCGAATTATCAAAAAATTCATAAAAACTTCTCCTACAATGTGGAGCATGATGTCACGATGATTGATTTGTGCAATACTAAGTAGCGAAATGGTGAAATTTTCTCATCATTCCTACAACGATGGCAAGCCATTGCTAGTTGTATTCCATGGCCCATACTTGAAAAACAAATAGTTACCATCTTCATGTCCAAACTTAATTAGGAACTAGCTTTCCATCTACAAGTTCATTGTGCAAATACATTTGATGACATCATTGAGAAGGGAATGCAAATTGAAAGGGCCCTTATTGCAAAAGGCCTCATTAAGATGTATTACCGTGACAATCATAATCAATCCAACCAACCCTCTACATCTGAAAAACCTAAGTACTTTAATAAGAATAAGAATGTTGTCGGCGACGGAGTAACAGATACCAAAAATGTCCAACACGTCCATACCACTGCCGCTATATCCGTCCCTAAAGGACAACCACGATCTACTCAAGATATAAGGCAACAAACATGCACCCCCATTGGGGAATCCATGGAAGAAATCCTTGATAAATTAATTACCGCCAATATGGTCATTTTTCCACAAGCTCAACCCATCGATGAGTCCTAACCCAAACCTTCATGGTTCAAAGAAAAAATATTGCAAGTTCCATAAAATCAAGGGTCACGCCACACATCAGTGTATGAAATTGAAGAACTATATTCAAGACCTTATTGAATGAGGTGAGATCAAAATAGAGGATAATGCTTCCACCTCCTCCCAAAATCAGAAACTTGGGATATATCAAAATCCCCTTCCTAATCATGGACAGAACAATGCTTCTAATCAAGGACAACAAAAGTCTGGAAATAAAACTAAATCTTCCACTCATCGCTCCAACCATATTAATTACCATCGTGTACCCCCTCCTTATACATCACTTGTTGGAAATATTCACCATTCTCCCCAGCAAGTAGCCACCATTAAAATAAAATTCCTTCGTAGAACCCTAGTGTTGTCACTACTCGCAGAACCGTGTGGTGGTTCAAGAAACTGCTCCATCATCTTCCAATCCTACACCATAGGCACAATTTAATATCATTGAAGAACTTGAGAAAATTCCCGAGAAAATATCCATTTTGACCTTCTCAAAATTCATCCATCCACAAAGACATTTTATACCGTGCCCTCCAAGAAGCACGCGTTCCCACGATATTGATCCTACACAATTTCAAGCCCTTGTTGCTAATCTCTATCCATATCCAATGATCCCACTTACCTTTACTCAACAAGACTTACCACCACACGGTCCTACCCATAACCTTCCTCTTTACATCGAAGTCCTTATTGACAGCTGTTCATGTTAAAAGAGTGCTAATAGACAATGGATCAACCCTTAATATTTGTACTTTAAATCTTATTCATCGATTAGGGTACAATGACTTGGATCTAAAAAAAGATATAATTACTATTAAATCATATGAAAACACAGAGCATAAATCAGTGGGCACTATCTATTTACCTATCAACGTTGGGCTTGTCGTGCTCCTCACTCTTGTCCATGTGATAGATATCCAGTTCCCACATAACCTCTTCTTGGTTGGCCCTGGATTCATGAGATGAATGTTATACCATCCACGCTCCATCAATGTCTAAAATTTGAACATGCCAATACAAAAATTACTATCCATGATGACCCTCAGCCCTTCCAGTATTTTCAAGCATTGGAGGCCAAACGTTATTAGGAACCTTACTATCCTATCACTAAACTTGTGCCAGTAACCTCACCTTCATCATCCACCACTTTATATGTCTCACCTGATAGTCTCCCATCTCCATCTCACTATGCCTCTTCATCATCCGCACCTCTTTTACCTACCCCACCCATATCTACTCCTTCTACCCACACCACCATTTAAGCTAAAAACAATAGGGTGTGGAGAATACCAAACATTTAGCATTGACCATCTACCGCCATCACCCAAATGACTCGGTAAGCCCGACGTCTATTTAAAAACCAATGAAAATATATGTATTAGGCTTATCCAATTTTATTCATTTTGGGTATCTTGTTGATGAGTACCTTGATCCATCTGATTCCTCATGGCTTATTGATGACTCTATACCTTCTTATTGTTCAGATAATAGGTATCAAATTCCTAGAAGGATTATGACCCGTATGGGGTACGACGAATAAGGACTAGGTCGCTATGTCCAAGGCATCCTTGAACCCCCTACCATTATCCCCAACCTTGATGAACATGGGGTAAGATACCACCCACTTGGTGAAATCATCTGCGATGACCTGAGTGGCACTTCTAGTATCGCTGAGGAGGTCATTGAAAATATTGATGCAAGTTCTGTCTATAGCCAATATGAAGACCTCACCAACACTAACCTCTTCCCTAAAACCGTTGTTCTCAGCATCGACATCGCCCTTACCTATCCACAACTCATTGACTGGGACCAATGATCAGAACATCCTCCTCTTGACTCATTTCAAAATGATGAAGCAATTCTTGAGTTCATGGGAAATCGCGATAATCTACCTACCAGTGGGTCATAAAAGGGGTTTCCAAGTATGTTTAAATGTTGACACCTACTTTGGAGCATAGGAGCATCCCCTTCCCTTTCCATCCCAATTTAATATCCCTTATCCCACCTTCTCTTGTCTCCTTGACAAAGAAGATCCCCTCACTAAATTCTTTCAAGAATCCCCAAATCCTGAAGGTGATCCAATCATCGATCAAATTCTCTCGGCTCCTGAATCTCTACAAGATGGCTCCACATCTATAATTGAGGAAACCATTGACATCAACATCATACAGAAGAAGAACCCAATATTCTCAAACTGGGGGCATCTTTATCTATCAGAAGAACATGACATATTTACCACACTCAAATAATTTTTAGATATAT
This sequence comes from Taxus wallichiana var. yunnanensis, assembly GCA_018340775.1. Taxonomy (NCBI): domain Eukaryota; kingdom Viridiplantae; phylum Streptophyta; class Pinopsida; order Cupressales; family Taxaceae; genus Taxus; species Taxus wallichiana. The sequence goes on from CM031236.1 coordinate 571,228,510, forward strand.
TCACATGGTCCTACGCAGATATGCCTAGTTTGGATCCTTCTCTTGTGGTCCATAATATTGTAGTACGTAAAGATGCAAAGCCATTCAAATAGAAGCTTCACAAAATGCATCCAAAGGTTGCATTTATAGTCAAAGAGGAACTATAGAGGTTGTTTGACGTTGGTTTTATCCAGCCTATTGATTATTTTGAATGGATCTCCAATATCATCCCAGTAGGCAAAAATATTGGGGCATTCGAATTTTTACTGATTTTCGTGACATCAATAAATCTTTCCCTAAAGATGATTTTCGATACCAAATATTGATATGATCGTCGACTCTACAACTAGGCACGAGATGTTATCCCTCATGGATGACTTCTCTAGCTATAATTAGATCAAAATCACCGAAGATCAACATAAAACAAACTTTTACTACACCTTGGGGCACATATTGTTATCGATTCATGCCCTTCAGACTCAAGAATGTTGGAGCCACCTATCAACGTGCCATGAGTGTCATTTTTCATGACATGATGCATGATATAGTTGAAGACTATGTCGATGAAATTATGGGAAATCTAAGACTTGTGTGGAACATCCTGTAGTCCTACACCGAATCTTCGAATGACTTCAAGAATATAAAGTACATCTAAATCCTAAGAAATGTGTTTTTAGCGTCACATCTGGAAAGCTCCTAGGTTTCATTGTCTCCAGATGTGGAATTGAAATTGATCTAGATAAAGTTAAAGCCATAATTGAAATTCCTCCACCTAAGAATCTCAAGAAATTACAAAGCCTATAGGAAAGATTCAAGCTATCAAGAGATTCATATCACAATTGGCCGACAAATGTCATCCATTCCATCATCTTCTTAAAAGGGAATATAATTCCATTGGAACGAAGAATGTCAAGCCTCTTTTGATAAGCTTAAAGAATATCTAATGCATCCTCCTATTTTAGTACCTCCTACTCCAGGAGTACCTCTTTTACTCTATATATCAGCCACACAACACACCTTGGGAGCCCTTCTAGCACAACATGATAATCAAGGAAAGGAACAAGCCATCTATTATCTAAGTCAAACACTAATTACATATGAGCTCAACTATACCCCTATGGAAAAAGCATGCCTCATTGTGGTCTTTGCCTATCAAAATCTACGACATTACATGCTCAATAATACTACTAAGCTCATAGCTAAAGTTGATCCACTTAAATATTTACTCTCTAAATTGGCTCTTACTAGATGGATGGCTAAATGGATCATGATTCTCAGTGAATTTGATATAGAATATGTTAATCAAAAATCTATCAAAGGACAAGTATTAGCTGACCAGTTGGCAGACGCACCTCTTTGATACTACACCACTCACCACATGGTTCCTAGATGAATCCATATGTACAATTGTAGAATTAGACATATGGAAATTATACTTTGATGGCTCATTTATGGACATTATACTTTGATGGCTCATTTACACATCATGGTTCGAAGTAGGTATCCTGTTTATTACCCTCAAGGTGACCTAATTCCTAAAGATTTCCATCTTGTGTTTCCTTGCACCAATAATATTTCCAAATATGAAGCACTTCTTGCTAGTTTAAAAAGGGCTATCCAGTGGAATATTAAACATCTCAATGTCTTTGGTGATTCATAACTAATCATTAAACAAGTGAATGATGAATATGCCACCAAGGATGATAAATTGATTCCCTATAAAAGAATGGTTGATAGTTCAAATCCTACTTCCAGCATATTCAGTTTGAACAAGTCCCTCGCACTAGCAAAAATCAATGGATGCTATGGAAACCATCGCCTCACTTCTAGACATGTCTCTAGATATCTCTGGTTCAAAATTTCTAATTGAGAAATTAATAATCCTTGCCTATGATACTCCTGAGTTAGAGATGGTTTGTGAGATTGTTGGTCCTAATTCCCCTTGGTACCATGACATCTACACTTACCTACATGACCATACCCTCCACCAAATCTCCCTCGTAACCATCGTAAATCATTCATCCAACGAGCCTCCCATTTTACTATCCTTGGAGATACCTCTATTGTAGAAGCTTTGATGGAAACTCGTATGTTTGCCTAACATTCCCAAGAGGTCGAATCAACACTCCAGAAGTCCATGTAGGATTTGCGGCTCCCACACTAGTTGTTCTAGCCCTTTCCAAAAATATCATTCACACCGGATATTATTGACCCAACATGGAAAAATATGCATGCTCCTATGTCCGTAAATGTGTCCCTTGCCAAAAGCATGCTGACCTCATCCACACACCATCACAAGCCTTACAACCCATTACCACCCCATGGCCCTTCTCTACCTGGGGTCTAGATCTCATGGGAAAATTAAATCCCACCTCATTTGATGGCCATAAATTCATTATCACAACTACTGAATATTTTACTAAGTTGGTTGAAGCCATGCCTCTCACTTATGTCAAAGGTAAGAAAATATCTAAATTCATCCTCAACCATATCATCTTCCGCTATGGAGTCCCATCCACATTAATCACGAATAATGGTAAATCCTTTAAAAATCAAGACATCCATGAGATTTGTGAAAAATTCCATATCAAGCTCAAATTTTCTACCCCTATTATCCACAAGGCACCATCCAATTGAAGCATCTAATAAGACCCTCAAGCACATCCTTGGTAAAATAGTCAATCAAGTAGGACGCGATTGGCATACACAAATATATCCAGCCTTGTGGGCTTACCACACATCCATCTCGCACTCCAACCACCACCACGCCATATTATCTTGTCTTTGGCACCAAAGAAATTTTTCCCGTTGAGATCGAAATCCCATCCCTACGTGTATCCCTCCAACACCTCATCAATGATGAAGAATACCGCATCCATCACCTACAAGAACTCGAGCTCCTTGATGAGAAAACAACCCAAGCCCTCAACCATCTCAAAGCCTATCAAAACTTCCTTCACAACTATTATGGAAAACACATAAAAGAATGTGAATTTGAAGTTGGTGACCTAGTCCTTAAGGAAAATCAACGCAACACCAACGCTGATCACGAAAAGAAGGGTAAGTTTGAACCAAATTGGCTCAAACCATATGTCATCATCACTAAATTTGGCTCAGGTGCTTACAAGCTTGCTACCCTAGATGGAGATGAGTTGGATGAACCCATGAACATCATGCATCTTCGCCGCTTCTATGCTTAAGTGCATAACACTAAAAAAATACATCCAATGGTGAAAACCACTTCAGTGGTGCCTTGGGAAAATACCATAGTGAAAACCGTTTTCGACACTATGGTAGAATATAATCCGATCATTCATCTATATAACTCTATCACACTCATTAAATTCACACTAGGGGCACGTTACTCCCCTTTTCATTCTCCATCTCCCCATCCACAATTTTCATCTTAATCTATCTATCCACTATCTAGATCCGACTTATTCTGATCCTCTCTATGCCGCATTGGATCTATCATGACTGGGAATATCTCTCAATCCCAACTTAGGTCACATTACCCTTACTATTTCTCCTAAGAAATAGATCTCATATAGTCTCACACAACTTCCAGAAATGCAACCCTTGTAAGATCCCGAGGCCTTCATTTCTCTCCATCTATCCCCCCATTCCCACCTATCATTGCTCACTCTCTTTTCCTCTCTGTCATTCTATCATGATCAACACAATAACTATCTTGTAAATATTTGTACAAAAATTTCATTCACTTCCATTATACATACCATGTGTTACATTAAATTATATTTCCATCTATGTAGCTACCACATAAGACACCACCCTATATAAACATGAACATGAAAACCAAATAACATCAATAAACTAAAATCCATCACATATATAAACATGAAAACATCAAAATAATACACCATCATCTATACATCCATCATAGTAAATCAAACATCATAAATCAATAACTATCGACATCATAATATAATAACATCATCATCATACATCCTCGAAATTACATCTTCATCATATAAATCCACACACATCGCTAATCTAATCATAACATAAACATCATCATCATCAATTAACATAAATACCTACTCACATATATCATCAACATAAAAATAAGAAGAAACATCACATTCTAACCATCTAGAAATCATAATACACACACCATCTACAACCATAATCCATCATCTAAACCATCATCATAATCTAACATATACCAAATAAATGTCATCAAACTAAATCATCAACATCTCAAAAATAATAAACCATCTACTAATGTCCATATCATATCCATCATCAAGATAAAATCCACTAGCTCGTACTCATATATAACCAAAATGTCTACATCATATACATAATTGGCCATCAAAAAATAAATCGATCATCTGTACATATATCAAAATCGTGACCATGTCAGGTCATCATCAAACATATCATACATATATACATATGTATAGGCACTATGCAGAATGCATGTATCCTCCCTACTGAGGAGGTCGATCATATACTAGCAATACTCCCTGAAGCTATGGATCGACATGTCCTCCGATATGATCACTGGCCTATCCGTTGTCCAACTATATAATCCACATAGCACACATAATCTGGTCAGTCATGCATCATCATATCCTCATAATATCGAGCCTCTACTATGGCTTCGGCCTACTATTATAATGATACTTTCCCCAAGAGGCCCATCTTTCCTAATCTATGTGAAGTTATCGTTGCCTCCACTATCCCCTAGCCTGTGAATCAATCTATGCATCACTCCCCTTCTCCCCATCCAATGGACCTACCTCCTCCTATAAGCCTCCCGATCCACATAATATTTTTCATGGCATCCAGATGGCATGATCCTTCTCCTACTCCAATCAGTCTATCTCCGACTCCAACCATGCAATATCTCTCTCTTTCGACCCACCACTACTATAAACCCATGAAGGTATCTCATCCTCACAACATCTCATGCTCGTAGGCCACTATCTCTCTTATTCGAGCCCCCGCACTCTCTCTCCAACATCTCTACCCACGCATACAAATCCTCACCCCCTCCATCTCCTCCTCCTATCCTCCACCAACTCCCCCACCCATGATCCGCTAACACTTGAAGGACTTTCCATATGTGCCTATGTAGGAAGTATTATGCAAGTGGCACACTATCGTATCATCCACCTCCATCACATCTATCTCTGGCCTCTCTGGTATCTATACTAAAGATTACACTACTAGATGATGTCCTTATGGTCCACCCAATATAATCATTGGTGGTGCCCTCGTGCTTCCTTTGTACCCTGTGGTTGGTGAACCACTAATCTTGACCCTAGGGTAATGCTCTATACACCTGTCATCACCCATGCATAAATCTCATCCCTCCTCTTGGCCGTGGCACCAATCATCGTGTTGGCCTAATCCCAACACACCACTCAACATACCATGGGGCTAACCCGGATCCTCAACTATCAGAAGGGTTGCCCATACAATAACTTCTTGTACCTCATCTAAATTATCTCTAGCTACCACCTCTGGAATCATGCCACCCCACACCTCTATCTCCTTGTGTTATCTCGAGAAAACAAGTGGCGACTTGTTGGTGTACCTGTATAATCCTAAACTGTCATAATACCCTATCTAATCAATATCACTCCACCGATGTATACGGTGACCACCAACTATATAAAAGGGTGATCGAATCCTCCCTAGATGGTGGTGATCTCCCTCCCACACCTGCATACTGTCGGTATGGCCTCCATGTGATGTTCCCAAGCTTTACATCATCAAATTATGACAATGGTACCAAATCAACTCTCCCAGATTCTCCTATCTCCCCCTCATCATCCTCCACCCATACACCGATGGCTCTCCCACCTGTCACTTCTCTCTGATCCCAATCGGCCTCCCAATCGCTATATGATCATAACTCCACACCTGTAAAAGTGTCCTTGCACCAATACTCCCCCCTCCACCATACACTACCCTATGTAAATCCTGATATAACCACGTGAGCATTGAAGCCCAAGAAAAATAGTCTCCTCTCTGCCACATCAAATGTACCACCTCTACTAAACCTAAGCTGAACCATCTTCCCCACCATATGGAAATAATACACAACTAATCAATGAACATAGTAACAATGGTATCCAATCCATCCACCCCTAAAATACATCCCCAAATATATCCTCATCCCATCTCGTGGTGCACCCTCTACATTTTCAATAATCCTAGGATTTCCCTCAACCTCATCCCTCTACCACACTATCGGCTCACCCTCCATTGACAACCGATAGATGTATATAGATCTCCAAAGTGTCATTGTAATCTCTCTTGTCGATAGCCAAAAGTGCTCGTCTTTGAATTCCACCACTTCGCCAAAGTTATCAATAAGGCTCAATCTACTCACATGACCGACATCCTTGCTGTGTGAAGAATCCCAACACATGTAACAACAACGCCTCATCCTCCTCGGCCTCTACATCGACACCCCTTTAACATGTGCTATAAAGCCGTAGATCGACGGTGTCTCACCTGGATAGGAGCCAACACCACCTGCACCCACCCATCTCAAATATGTCACATCCCTTCCCACTCCCCATTACACATTTCTTCCAAAAATTCCTAAACACACCACTATTTTAACTATACGCACTAATTCACAATAAATGCGCTAATCCATAACCTATAAACGCTAAAATTACTTTCCCACCCATTTATCCTATATGTGCTACCTTATGCTTTATATGCACTACCCTATACCCTAACAACGCTAAACCCAACTTCCCCCATTCCTAAACATGCAATTTTTATCCTAAATGCACATCTTCTTTCCCCATACGCGCTAAAACTACCCTCCTCCACCCTACCAATCAAATACACTACAATACAACCTAAATATGCTAATACAAAATATACATGCTACTTTACACCCTTACCCCTCACCTATATGTGCTAAAACACACTAAACATGCTAATACCCATTCCCCACCTGACCATTAGCTAAATACACTACTATTTCCCTCATACACATTATTGTATATCATACGCGCTAATACTAAACAAATGCTAAACCCTAAACTACCCACCCACAAACGTGCCATTTTGCGCCCAAATCATCAATCCCACCCATATGCACTACCATTTAGGATGTACACCACTTCAATACCCATATGCACTAAAATAGTGTGCCAAAGGAAGATTTTATCCCTAAACTAACCTAAAATCTCGAAAATCACAATAATTAATGCATGAAATACATTATCCAACTACTCACCGGTGGTCCTGCATCTCATTGGCCGCCGCTGGTACTCCTCATAAGATCAATTTGTTCTCCAAAATACTATCGTATGCCATCTTCCCCTCTCTTGGTATCTCATTTTCAAACTCGGTGCAGTGAAAATGACCCACCTGTGGTCCCCAAACCCCTTATCTACCCCGTTGTGATGACGCCCAACCTTAGAGTGCTCGTTCTTTCACCCCATGACTCTATTTTTCCTTTCATTTCTTCCTACATTCCCTAAATTCCCTCTTCTATAACCAAAAATTAAAAAAATCCAAAAAATCACAAAATGTAAAAAAAATCCAAAAAAATAATTTTTTTCTCAAAAAATGCAAAAAGAAAATCCAAAAATTCACACTTCACCCAATACATGCACCAAGTATGTTTTTGCTTGTACGTTTTTATATGCATTTTGGTTTTAGGCTAATGATATGAGGCCACTTTCATTGGTCCAATGATATGAGGACCCTCATACTATTAATATGTCCTAATGATATGAGGACATGGGCATTTGGAAAAAACTGTTGCCACGGTCCTTATACCATGGTGCATTTTTTCTTTATGCCACATCCAACACATTTGCTAATGATGATATAATGGACACAATATGACAACACATCTCCTCTATTATCTCTTGGCACTACAATCAATCTCCTCACAATCCATCTCATCCTTCATCCCAATCTAACATCCTCTAATCACCCATGTCATATATCCTTGACTGAGGCATCTTCACACACCACATCCAAAATCCAATCTTATACCCTTGAATTGGGGCATCCTCCTACTCCACATCCAAAATTCAAAATCATCACCCTTGACCAAAGCATCCCAAAATCTACATCCTCACAAATATCCCACTCATCACACATCAAATCCCCTATCTCTTAAATTCCCCTCTCTTTATTCTAACTCCTAATTCTAGACTTCCTCTACTCTTCTCTCCCCCTCTCCTATTCTTCCACCTTTCTCCATCTTCTTTCTCTCCCTTCACTCTTCATATCTCTTTAACCTTCTCCTTTTTCCTCCAACTTTCTATTATTCTTCCCTCCTTACCTCTCAATATCTCCTAATATTCTATATCCTCATTTTACTCTTTCTCCACCAACTAGCTTAAACCTCTTCTCTTTTCGAGTCGTTACCCAACTCATTCCTCCCCGCCTAACCCCTCGAGGGGGCATCATATCACCATCCTCTCACCTTCCACTTCTTGTTTGAATGATCATTGCTATGCAATAATCTTTCAAAGAGGGGAAAATGTAGACATGTAAAATGTTGACAATATCTAAGTAAATAATTCACTTATCCCATAATAACTATTCATCCCCATCACAAACCTTATAATAATTAATTATTAATTTAATTAATTATTATACTATATACAATCATGTTCTAATTACTATATATTCCATAAATCCTATTCACATCCTTAGAAATATTAATACACTATTAATATTTCACTCATTATACTAAATAACCTTCATTAACTATTTTCCATCAATTTAAAAATACCCACTCACCTACCACCTACCCTATACCTATTCTATGCCTAGCCTCTCCATCTAATCACCTCACTAAATACAATTAATCTCACCTAATCACCACTTAATGAGCCCCCAAATCTAGAGACTTCTAATTCTATAAGTCTCTCCATCTTTCCCTCCTTTTATTCAAATATTCAAATTAAAAATACTATTATATTGAATTTTAAATTCAATAGAGGATTCTAATGAAATCTAGAATTTTCTACACCCTCCCCTCTCATCCATTTTCAACCATTGATCTAATCCACCATGGAAAAATATTAACCATCCATTTATACTCCTCCAACTATAAATAGAGGTGCCACCCTCTATGGCAAAGCATCTCTCAATAATTTTCAAGTATATATTTGCCCAAACTTTTAGAAATTCAAGAAATCTTCTTAACAATATAATGAGCTCAATCAAGCCATTGATCAAGGGGAGGTGTTGCCCAAAATTTTCCAAGAATCTGAAGCATCCATTGCATTCATCCAAGAAAGAAAATCAAAGGAGAAAATCCAAGGCAACAAAGGAGGAGAATTCTACTTGTAGGTAAGTACAAATAAATGTTTTCCCTTCCTTTTCATCTTGCTCAATCGAGAGGTAGATAATTAGTTGTGTTAGATTTTTTATTGGTTTGGTTGCATGATCCTATCATTTGTGCATGCTAACACAATTTCTCATCTACAATTTAAGCAAGTAAAGTGAATTTTTTTCAAAAGAATGTAATTATGGAAGTTCAAATCATAGTTCTATGTTTATTACTTGTCATGTTCTCAAGAGAGCACAAAAGATGTATGGTTTTTGGATTTTGGTTATAGTAACCACATGACAGGTTCAAAAGAATTATTTTCTAGCATGGATGGATTAGTCCAGTTAGAGGTAAAACTGGGTAATGACAACAAAGTTTTAGTAATTGGAAAAGGGACCATAAATATTAAGACAAAACAAGGAGAAAATAAGTTCATTCTGATGTCTATTATGTCCTAGGGTTGAAACACAACCTCATGAGCATAGGTCAGTTGATACAGAAAGGCTACAAAGTGTATTTTAAGAAAGGATTATGTACCATTTTGGATTGAAATCCAAGTAAAAAGTATGAATTAACACCAAAAACTCGTAAAATATCAATTAAATTGCTTTTTGAGACGGGTAGGGGAAAGGCTGATTTCTGGTTTTGAGTCACAATAACCGATACCGGTTGCTGATAACCGATATCGGTATGGTCTAGGATCTGTAGGTTGGTTGTTTTATGGGGTGGTTGTGTCGTAGGGTAACGGTGTTGTTGGTAAGGCTGGTATATGAGTGATATTAGGTAATGAGATGGTGAGAGGTAAATGAATGATAGTTAGATGCAATGACACGTTGGGTAGTGGATCTAGGAATGGATTTATGGGGACTGTGATTCAAAAAGTCTAAGAAATGTTATTAAAGAGGACATGCAAGATGTAACTTACTGGTTATTGACGAAGATGCAGGTCCAAGAACTCTGATGACAAAGGCAGAACTTAGGTAGGATGGCCGACATACGTAAGATGAGATATCTCCTCCCGATGATCACCGAGTATCACAGGCTCGTATCCAGTGGCGCCTTGGGCTTGATCTCCTTTTCGCAAACTCTTCTTGTCTCTTCACTTGTCTCGCTCACCAAGTAAAGATCCGATCTCTTGATCACCCGATGCTCTGATTCAAAATCCTTCCACCTTTGTTTTTGGCTTGGGGAGCCCATTTACAGGGAACCGATGGCGGTTACGTAACCGACGGCGGCCGAGTAGAACCCAGATTTCCAGTTAGGAAAAAGTAGGCTATTTTTAGTAAAACCGCCCACTTTCCCGCTTTTCTCCCGAGAGATTAGTTGAGGGCTTGGTCAAGTGACTAGAAGGTCGGTTTTGGGTGCGAGAAAGGGGTCATTAGTCATGGGTGTAGGTGTGGACCAAGTTATAGGTCTTAATTAGGTTAGTTTAGGGTTAGGACTAGGTCATGATGAGGTGGCAAAATGAGGTGGTGTAAGGTGATGTGGATTTATCAATTACAAGGTAATTAATAAATAATTGTGTAAGGTTTAGGTGATGAGGTTAGGTTGCGAAATGAGATGCGGGTCACAAGGGGTCGTAAGACACAAATTTGGTGTCTACATTAGCCCCTTATTGTCGTGTAGCTTGTTTTGTAAAGCTGCACGGACAATAATATGAAGTGGTTTCTCCTGTTAAGGGTATAGGTAATCCCCCTCAAATCTATCACAGATTGAGAGAACTTGAAATCAGGGATAGGGTTGATAAAGGGTAAATGGTGTAGAGATGATGGGGAAAAGGTGGGGTAAGTCCAAGGAAGCAGACGCACGTTGAAATGCAATAGTGCGACTAGGGTACATGATTTGACGAGCAAACCAACAATGCATAGGCAAAGGTCGATAGTTTATCCAAACAAGGGTGATATAATCCTGGTATCCAAGGCATAGGAAGTAGCTCCAGGGTATATAACTGGTAAGGTACAGGAACGTTTAGGCATGTTCGGCAGTACCAAATGGTTGGTTTGGTTGAGATAAACGTCACGGTCTAGGTCTAGGCAAAGTTGGTCGACAGATCAAGTCAAGGACCCTAATCATGCTAAAACACGAACAGGTGAGCTCGATTGAACAAAAAACTATATGATGGGTGGATAAAAGTGTATGTTGCTGATGTTGGGTAAGGTATTGAAGTGGTACGGCCGTGGTTCGGGCCAAATTGTTGGGTGGCGGCCTTGGGTCGGGCCGGATGGGAAGGGTGAGGCCTTGGGTCGGGCCAAATGGGTAGGGTGAGGCCTTGGGTCGGGCCAATGGTTGTGGTGAGGCCTGGGTCGGGCAAATGGATAGGTAGGTTGAGGCCTTGGGTCGGGCCAAGTTGTTGGGTGGAGGCCTTGGGTCAAAGCCGGATAGGTAGGCCGAGGCCTCTTGGGTCGGGCCAAGTTGTTGGGGGAGGCCTTGGGTCGGGCCAAATGGTTGGGGTGAGGCCTTGGGTCGGGCCGGATGGTAGGCCGAGGCCTCGGGGTCGGGCCAAGTTGGTTGGGTGAGGCCTGGGTCGGGCCAAATGGTTAGGGTGAGGCCTGGGTCGGGCCGGACAGGTAGGCCGAGGCCTGGGGGGGTCAAAGTTGTTGGGTGAGGCCTTGGGTCGGGCCATGGATGGTTAGGGTGAGGCCTTGGGTCGGGCCGGACAGGTAGGTTGAGGCCTGGGTCGGGCCAAGTTGTTGGGTGGCGAGGCCTTGGGTCGGGCCAAATGGATAGGTAGGTTGAGGCCTGGGTCGGGCCAAGTTGTTGGGTGGCGGCCTGGGTCGGGCCAAATGGTTGGGCAAAGGCCTGGGCCTCGGGCCAATGGAGGTGGTTAGGCGAGGCCTGGGTCGGGCCAAGTGAAGTCAAAAATGGTAAAGAGCAATGGAGCATATAGGCGATGTGGTAAAGAGGCAATGTGGTGGGAAAGGGAAAGTAGTGAATAAGGGCAAAAAGTTGGGTAAAAAAGGACAAAACCGATATCGGTTATCTATGACCGGTACCGGTTAGATAACCGACGCCGGTTCCTTAGGCACGATTTGACCAAAAGATCGGTTCTATGTTAAAACCTATAAAAAGAAAAAAAAAATACTGGTCATTGTCACTTTGTCAATTTGGAAACCAAATTAAGTTGTCTGAGGTGGAATATTGATATTGGTGTATTTGTTGGCTGAGGTGGCACTAGTTGAGTGGAGAAGTGAGTGATTGGTGGGCCCGAGTGAGGAGGAGGCATCAGCTTGATTGGGAGGACCCGTAAGAGGACATTTGGAGCCATGCACGCCCAGAGGAGCAGGAGGAGTCGGACCAACTGGACCACCACCACCCATCCCACCACGACGACGTGTCGTCGTACCGGTAGGTTCGAAACCCCTCATTGTGTTTATTTGATGTTATTATGTTAAATGTGGGGTTTGGGTAGGAATTTACATTTTTTAGGAAATAAGTAGAAAATGGAAATAATTTGAAAAAGGGAGAGGGTAGATAGGTGAAATAAGCCTAAAGGTTGGGTGGGTAGGTTTTTAGGTGTTGGGTGGGCAGAGAGGGAGAAAATGAAAAAATGTAGGTGGGGGGCCGCGCATGGGGTTCGGCTCTGGGTAAATACAATGACACCGATGTCGATGCTGGCCACTAAGCGACCGCATCGGTCACAAATTTTAGGTCACTTGTGCTTTGTGTTTGACCTGGGCGCTGGCCGATATCACCAGGGGCAGTGGGTTGATTATGTGGTGACATGTTGTTTTTGTTTTTTTTTGTTTTGTTTTTGTTTTGTTTATGGGAGAGGTTTTTGTTTTTGTTTGTTTTGTTTTTGTTTTTGTGTCTGGGTGTGGTTGTAGTTATTTTGGGTTGGTGGTGGAGTTAAGTTTTGGGTATAATGGGTTGTGGGGTATTTTGGGTTGTGTGGTTGAGTTGAGTTGGTGTTTGGCATGATGGGGTGGGATAGGATGTTTTGATATGATTTAGGTTGTGTCGATTGTTGGATTTGGTTGTTTGGGTATCGTTTTGGTTGTGTGGTAGTATGGTGGGGTTGTTTGTTTGGGTGTGAAGAGGGAGGGGGATATTGTAGAAGATAGGTGGGTAGAGGGGTGTGTTAGAGAGTCGGGGTGTGGTCGGGGGGATAAAAGGGGGTATAGAGGGTAAAGTAGATGTTGTGATAAAGAGTAGGGCTAATGTAGTGGGTTGGTTTTGCAGGCACGTCAGCAGCTGACGATGCGGGACAGGATGCCCCCACTGTTGAGCCGGATGCGACCACATGTGTCCGCAGCACACTGGGCTATCATGCGCGAGGTGGGACTCGGCATGGAGTCCAGCGATACAGAGCGATCGACAGAGATCATAGTTTGATGGTTGCCCTCATCGAGAGATGGGATCCGGTGACCAATGTGTTCCATCTCCCGACTGGAGAGATGACCATCACATTGGAGGATGTGTATCGCATCCTTCGATTACCTATCGATGGAGAGGCAGTCTTTCAGGTGGATGCAGAGACAGCCATGGACAACATCCTACAGGTTTTGGGGATGCAGCCGCGCTATTGACATATCACAGCGTGAGTATCGGGTATGGGGATATGTACCGTGCGCACCGACATGAGACACGGCTTGCCGTGGTTGATGATGATCGGGATCACCCGCTTCGCCTCCCTGCACTCGCAGGGAGGCCGCTTTCCATGGGCGCGCCGATGGGGGTACTACATGAGATGGTGGAGGAGCACACATGTTATGCTTGGGCACCAGTATACCTGGTGCAGTTATATAGAGAGCTGTGGGGCTATCGCCGGATGAGGCGATTTGGGATTTGTTCGACATTTTTGCTTCACTGTTGGGCATATGAGCACATCATATGCATTAGACCAGTAGGATTACCCCAGCAGCCAGGGCCACAGGTCATATATAGATACGGCTTTCAGAGGTGGTTGGGGGTCGTGGGCCAGCCACGAGCAAAGGCTTTAGGCAGGTGAGACGTTACTTATACTGTGCATTTATTAGAGGGCCTGACAGTGGCAGATATTGTATGGAGACCGTATAGAGGTCATCACCCCCGTGGAGGAGCCCGAGGACAGTTGCAGTGGATCCAGTACACATTCTGGATAGCGGGACGGAGGCCGGGAGAGTATGAGAGGATACCCCTGGAGAGGGTACGCAGGCAGATGGGGCTACGACAGGATGAGCCCCCTCGCTTCCCTCAGTACCGGAGGGATGATGTAGAGGCCCCACTGCCTGCACCACACCCCCGTGGATCCAGATTGGGTTGCTGAGAGGCCGGCAGATGACACTGTAGATGATGATGCCGGGCCGACGGAGCATATATGGTTTGGTGGGCTGGTCAAGAGAGAGCAATGAGGGGAAGACACCACGCCCATGTGCACCCAGGGCAGCAGGTGTGATGAAGCAGAGCGAGATCAGCCAGGGGGCAAAGGCAGCTATTATTGGGCAGGCAATTGTCACTCACAGCACGCATAGCAGTATAGGTGTTTTACAGGCAGCTAGCCCAGCTGCTCAGTGTAAGCAGCACAGCACCACCACCAAGCAGCACAATGCACACACAAAGTACATGTGTACATGATGTACCACCACCAAAGCAATGTACACCACAGCTGTGCAGAGGCACCAGGTATGTACCACACACCATGTGCACCACCAATGCAGCACCAAAGACAGTGTGGGGCACCGGGTAGTAGGTGTCGTGGGACCAGCCCCAAGAGACTACGGTGGCTCGAGAGCATTACATGGAGGCTAGAGCGGAGGCCCGATACTATCAGGATATTCTTGATGGTACCGGGGCTGATTATCAGCCCTATGCGGCACATAGAGCAGAGACCTCTCGGAGCCAGAGGTCTCAGGGAGGTGCAGCCACAGCTGGTGGGTCCGTCACAGGCAGGAGGCGAGAGGCAGGACAGGGACCAGCAGGCAGACAGGCAGAGGGAGGTGGAGAGAGCTGAGGGGTCCCTGCACTTTTTGTATATTAGACATGGGCACCGGTCTGCGAACCGGTTGTGTTGATAGAGGCCTGCGTGCCTACATATTATTCATTTATTCATTCATTTATTTATTATACCGGCCTGCGAGCCGAGTACGGGTTGTACAGTTGATACCGGCCTGCGAGCCGAGTCTGTTTTTGATATGAGAGACCGGCCTGCGAGCCGTGTTGAGGTTTTTGATGGTTATTGCGGCCTGCGCGCCGGCTTTGTTGTATTATGAGATCACAGAGGCCCCGATGCAGGGCACATTGTATATTTGAAACCTTGTATATATATATATATATAGATATGATGTTTTGATCCACATGCTGTGTTTAAAAATGCGTTAAATGTTTTGTGATGGTTTGTGATATTTGATGTATGATGAGTTGGATTTACATGGTGTTATATATTAATGATGTTGATGTCTTTTGTTGATGGGATGTATATAGATATAAATGATGAGTTTAATTGACATGTTATTTTATGAAATGTTGTATGTTTGGTCGCTGGTGTGTGAATAGTAAATGGTTGTAGCTGTTGATTTGGATCCAAATGGTGTATAGAGTAATGGTGTTTGATATCGTTTGTTGATGATTTGTTTGTTTTGGTAATGTAGATAGATGATATGGATGAAATCGTAATGAGATGTGGATTTGATGAAAAGATTATAGCTATCGGTGTTGGTATGCAGGAAAAAGAGGCGGGCGCCTCCAAAAATTAGATAAAAAATAAAGAAAAGGACTATGTTTTGAAAAAGGTGGGTATGTGACCGACGTCGGTTAGCTAACCGATGTCGGTATAGTATAGACCGATATCGGTTAGGTAACCGATAGCGGTTATTCCAAAATGAGATTTTTCTAAAAATAAAAAAGCGTAGGTGGCAACTGAAGTTCTTATTTTGAGAGGCATGCAAGATGTTAAATACGCGAATGCGACGCTGTTTTAACGACTGAGACAAGTAATTGCATGAGAGATTTGAGTGATAAGGAGGAAAGAGACAGGTAACGTGATTGTGGGCTGAGATCAAGAAGACAGAAATCCAAGCTATATTTGAAGAGGGTGGTGAGCATGGTTGAACGAGGAGAAGCATCCAGCAGGCATGGACGAGAGGGAAGACAAGTTCCACCGCAAGCTGCTGCAGCCCAAGAGGTAAACAATTTGGTTGTAATTTGGTGTTTGCATGTTTTGTGAATAGGAGGAGGGAGATTAAGTGGGTAGATATGAGAAAGAAAACGTGATAGCAAGGGTTATAGGTGAGGTGAGTGTTATGGGGTAGGTAATCAGGGGTTTCGGGTATGTCTGTGTATACAGAGAGGAATAAACGATCAATTTATTGTCGTAGGTGGTTGTTTAGGCAAGGTGTATGTAATTGACAGTGACCGATAGCGGTTAGGATAACCGTATCGGCCATCGAACCGTACATCGTTATTTATAACCGATGCCTAAGCATCGGAGGAATTTCCAGAATGTGAGAAAAAAACTTTAGGGATTCGATGGATTGAATGGTTATTTGTTGTTGTGATGTATGCAGGCAGAGGCAGGGCCGAGGATGAATGATAGTGTACCAAACGTTGTCACTTAATCCGAGCGGATGTAACACCAACCGAATGGACATTGATAAATCGTTTGGGGTTAAGTGGAATCCGCTTATTATTCACGAATCGCACATAACCATGCTATGTGCATGGCGTTGATGGAAAGATGGAATCCAGAGAAGAATACCTTCTATCCGCCAACAGGGAGATGACAAGAATATCGAAGATGTGTTCCGTATTTTGAGACTCCCTATTACAGAAAACCAAGATATCGTGCATTACCTAGCAGTGCGCAGGGGAGCGATAAAAAGCAGATTTGGTCCATACGCACGAGATTTGACACAATGAGGTTTGACATTCACATATGGGATAATGTATGCAAAGACACCCCGAGGAGACAAGGTTAGCAAAGTGATATTAATGATAGCGGTAGGGTATTATGCATTACCGAGGGTGGATGGGGGAAGGTTTCCAAAGCATTGATGTGTGTTATTGGGGAGATGATAGAAAGGAACGTGACTTTTGCATGGGCACCGCATATTTGGCATGAGTTATACAGGGTTTATGGGCTTCAGAGGTGAAATCACAGACGACACCGGATTGTTCATACTTATTACATCGTTGGGCCTATGAGCACATTGTTTGTGTGTGACCAATAAGCCGACCCATCCAAATCAGAGAGACCGGAGTACGTGAGGTTGGGATTCGACGATGGGTCCGCATGTAACAAGAGGCAAGATCCCGTGCCGTGACGGGTGACATTGAGTATTACAGCAGTGTATGGGAGAGGGTGACGATCATGGATATCCGCTGAGGCCTTACGGAACTATATGGTAACAGAGAACATAGCTGAGGAGTTGAGGGGTGTAGAGCGATTGAGGTGGATCGCAGGCACACTGTGAGTATGAGAGGATTCCTCTAGATCGCGTGCGGCGACAATTTGGATTTGTGCAGGATATACCCCTGGCTTATAGACCATATATGAGGATCGACGCCGAGGCAAGATTCTCACCTCCCCGGCCAACACCTCCAGAAGGGCCAGAGGAGATAGCAGCCGATCGCAGGGTAATGGATGCAGGAACGACAGAGGCCTATAGGTTATGGTGGGTAGCAGAGCTGCGATGTGTACGTGATCACCCTGACATAGCTGTGATTACAGTGAGAGAGATCATCTGCAGAGTTTAGTTCATCAGCTCCAAACGCAGATGAATGAGACAAGAGGATTGTTAGCGGTCATGAGTCACGAGCAGAGAGACTAGAGGCTGGATTCCTCCATGCGAGAGGGCGTATTCATATGTTACAGGAGAGATTGGCAGATCAGTGGGCGGTACCAATAGCCGTGGTACCTTTGAGGACGGAGAGGCCCGGCGAGAGGCGTCGACGATCACGATCATCTCCTGGGTCGGGATGAATCGTGAGGGTCTAAGTAAATGTTATAGAGGTATAAGAATAAATAAGGATGCCGACCTGCGTGTCGATGATAGAGAAGATGTATTTGTTTAACATCTAAATAAGACTGAATATGTATGTTGATTTGAGTTATGATAATAATAAGAATGTTTGCGTTGTGATTTTTGGTGTTTTGAAAAAGGATAAAGAGGAATGTGATTAAATAGAAATACACAAAAATATTTATATTTACCACACATGATAGGTTATGGTAGGGGTGGTCGAGCTAACCTTGGGAGACCCCATGTCTCCGAAGTGCTGCCTACATAGCCCATTGCACAAAGCAAGGAGGGGCCTCAGACCGATGTAGTTCTCCCTTAGGACCAGGGAGAGGTGAATTTAGGCAATTTGGTATGGTTTAGGCAATTGGTGGTAAAAATATTGATATTAATATTGGTAAGGTAAGGTTGTTGGTGTTGGTAATGAATTGGTGATGTTGTAAAAGGTATAAGGGAAGCGAAAGTTAGCCTACCCAAGTAGAAGGGAACCATGTCCTGATTAAGATCAACACACAATCCTAGATGCGAGGCAAAGAGGAAAGAGTGCTCCGTAGGTGAAAAGAGCTAAACAAACCACACAACGTAGAACGAGCTTGAAGCCCTAGTACACGTGCATGACGAGAAGTCAATAGGTGAAAAGAGTTGTATGATCACAATATATCGGGTGTACGTCACGTCCCTTGAGTTGAAACAAATGGTGAGGTGAGGTGGATGATATAACGGAGGTAAAGAGAACTTGTTACAAAGCGAGTGTTCTGACGAAAGAGAACCTACCCTAAATAGACAAGTCCATGACTCAAAAGTTCTTTTGAATGAGGCTTTTATTTTACTGAATATAGACTGATCGATGCGGGAAGTCTACAAGGGATATTGATTGTACTATTCTTGAGGTCTTCACAAAGCTGATCAATGCGAGAAGCTTCTGATAAAGGCTGACTGTGTATAGCTGTCCTTCGAGGGAGCAGTCTATTTATAGTAGCAGATATGATTTTAGTGCATAGCTGTCCTTCGGGGGAGCAGTCTATATATAATAGCAGCAATAGTTTGGCATATAGCTGTCCTTCGAGGGAGCAGTCTATATATAAGGTAGATAGCTAGATGTCCTTTTGACGTGAAGCATCTAGTTTTTGTAGGAAGTTTGACTCAAGAAAATCCCATAAGAATACGGCTTATTTTAATACTTTGAAGTCATGGACTAGACTAAAAAGGGAAGGCATTGCTGAGGTGAAGTGAGAATCAAACTATGTGAGCTTGATTTTTATTATGAGGTGTAGGAAACAAAGTGTATGTGGTGGTAAGTGAGCTCAAGGGACGAGCGGCAGGTAGATAAGAAGTGATATAACACTAAATTCAACAGTAGAATGGTCGAAGATGCAAGGCATTAGGGGTTAGTGCTCAAAGTTTACCATTGCTTGAAGCTAAACGATAAGTGCCTGATCCATAAGTGTGAGTGATTATATAAGGCCCAATCCAATTAGGAGCAAATTTTCCACGTTTGCTCTTTTCTAGTTTGGTTACATGTTGATTCTCTTTGAGGACAAGATCACCAACCTTAAAGGTACGCTCATGAAGTCGCTTATCATAAGCACGCTTGATACGTTTTTGATAGATTTGGAGGTGATCAAGAGCTGTAAGACGACGCTCGTCAAGAAGCTCCAATTGGGCTAACCGCTCTTGGCGGAAATCATCGTTGGTGAGAATATCCTGAAGAGATATTCTAAGGGAGGGTATTTGTACTTCGAGAGGCAGGACAGCCTCGGTACCATATACCAAAGAAAAAGGTGTGGCATTAGTGGAGGTACGAATGCTAGTACGATAAGCCCAAAGGGCAAAGGGGATGTGATCGTGCCAATTTCTTCCGGATTCATTGACAACTTTCATGAGGATTTTGGTTAGGGTTTTATTAGAAGATTCACTTCACCATTGGCTTGTGGATAGAAGGTGATGAGAAACTAAGTTTGATACCAAAGTTGTCACAAAGGTCTTCAGAACAACTTATTTTTAAAGATTTACCATTATCTGTTATTAGGCGATGAGGAATACCAAAACGACAGATAATGTGATGGTTAATGAACTCTACAATTTTTTCTTTTTTAGTTGAAATGAGCGGAATAGCCTCCACCCATTTTGTGTAATATTCGGTTGCTGTGATAATCCATCGGTGACGTTGCGAAGAGGACGGATGAATCTCACCAATAAGGTCTAAACCCCATTGTGAGAAAGGCCAAAGATCTCGGGTGACCAGAGTGGGTGGCTAGGAGTATGTCAAGGTTGGCATGTTGTTGACACATAACACAACGCTTAACATATTCGTAGTAGTCGTTATTGAGAGTAGGCCAATAATAACCTAGGCGAAGGATTCGCTTAGCCATGGCAAGGCCACTAAAATGTCCACCACAAATCCCATCATGGACTTGTTGGATGGTATGGGTGACCTCCGCACCGGTGAGACATCGAAGGAGGATGCCATCAAAGCCACGTTTATAAAGGAGTCCCCCCATAACAACATAACGAGAAACACGTTTAAGAAAGCAGCATTTTCCGGGTACTAGAAGGTTATGGGAGAACAGAGGTCAGTAAGGTAGTCATGGAATTGGTGGTACCAAGTATCCCGCGAATTAAGTAGACATACATTATTTATCGTACAAACAACCGAGGCTGAATAAGATGGGGCAAAGAGTTGTTGGACCAAGACGAAAATGTCAGAGTCAGTTGATGAAGCTGGAATTTGCGAGGCTAAGCAAGCCATAGTATCCGCAAATTTGTTAGTGGAGCGGGAATGGTTGGATAGAATAATGAGTAAATAAGGCCGAAGTGAATCCACGTAGTGTTTGTACTTTTGAAGTTCCTCATTTTTGCATTGGTAGATGCCCATAACTTGATTGACTACCAATTGAGAGTCGCCAAAAATATTGATAGATTTGATACCTAAGTGTAACGCAACTTGGAGACCCAGAACAAGGGCCTCGTATTCTCGCGTATTATTAGTGCAAGGGAAATCGAGTCGAATGAGAGAGGCATAGGCTCGGGCATCGAGAGGAATGAGAACAACGCCGGCTCCTCCGCCGCACCGGCATTTAGATCCATCAAGAAGAGGGTCATTGGATACGACTCCTCCCTGAGTGAAAGAGTGGCGATGAGTTCGTCGGGGAATGTAAAATTGGTAAATTGTTCCCCTGGTAAAGGGGCTTCCGCAAGTTGGTCTGTGATGGTTTGTCCTTTGATTGATTTCTGGTGGACAAACTCAAGGTCGAGGTCGGCGAGGAGCATGAGCCATCTGGCGATGCGTTGGTTTAGATGAGGTTTGGCATACATGTAATGGATGGGGTCCGTGTTGGTGATGACGAAAGTTTTGTGATTCAGAAGGTAGTGTCGGAGTTTGGTGGCCACGAATGATAGGGCTAGGCACAACTTTTCTACATGTGTATACCTAGTCTCATAGTCCACCAAAGTACGACTTATATAATAAACGGCTTGTTCTCGATTCTCGAGTCACGATGCAAAGCATGGCCCCTACAACGTGGTCGGTGGCAAGGAAAGGTAAAGGTAGAAAGGGCGGTCATCCCGGGGTGGGATAAGCATGGGTGGTCTGCAAGAGATAAGCTTTGAGAGCCTCAAAGGCTTGGTGGCACTCTTCACTCCATCAAAGTCAATGTCTTTTTAAGGAGGTGATGAAAGGTTGACATCGATCCGAGAGTGGGAGATGAAACGTCGGATAGATTCGAGCTTACCTTGTAAACTACGCAATTGTTTAAGATGGTAGGTGGGGCATTTCTAGAATAGCTTTGACTTTAGATGGGTCGACCTCAATGCCACGCAGAGAGACAATAAAGCCGAGAAGTTTTCCAAAGGACGCCAAAGACACATTTCTTTGGTCAAGAGACGGATAGAATATTGTAATAAAGCATCGAAAATAATGGTTAAAACATCGAGATGTTCACCGCGATGTTTAGATTTGCCAAGAAGATCATCGACATAATCCTCAAGGATAGTGTGCATAATGTCATGAAAATGTAAGTCATAGCCCACGATAGGTAGCACCAGATTCTTAAGGCCAAACGGCATGACACGATAAATGTAAGGTTCCCAAGGAGTTATGAAGGTAGTTTTATGTTGATCGGCGGGTGCAACCAAAATTTGGTCAGATCCCAAAAGCCATCCATGAGAGAAAGCATTTCATGGCCCGCAGTGAGATCAACAAGTTGATCAATACTTGGGAGGGGGAATTCATCCTTGGGGCAAGCGAGGTTAAGGTCTCAGAAATCTGTGCATATCCGAAGTCCCCCCGTCGCTTTAGTGACAGGTACGATGTTAGAAATCCATTGAGGATAGTCAATAGGCAAGATGAAGGACACAGAAAGAAGTCGTTGAAGCTCTTCTTTGACCAAGAGGGCAATGCGTGGATGCATTTTTCTCAGTTTTTGTTTGACGGGTTTGGAATCGGGTTTAGGTGATGTTATGGACGGCAATGGTAGGATCAATTCCCGGCATGTCAGCATAGGACCAAGCGAAAGCTTGGTTCAGGGTACGGAGAAAGGTAGTAAAGGCGGCTTGTTCTGATGTGTTAAGGGATTGTCCGATCTTCACAATGTGAGGATCCTCCTCCATGTGGATGTTGATTTCTATAGTCGACTCATTCAACATGGTTTGAGTTTCAGATGGTAAGGTGCGTTGAATATAGGAGTCATCCGCCCCAAGGTAAGTGAGGATGGAGTCGTCATCCTGGCACTCAACAACATTAATCGAAGGCGAATCCTCTTCGATCATGTCTGGATACAGAAGGGGAAGAGAAGATGGGTCCTCATTATCACGTTGATAAGTGAGAGGACCTATGAAGATAGCATTTATGAAAAAAAAAGTTAGGAGGGATAGATTCAGGGTCTATCGACTCTGTGGGTGATGATGACAAAGTGGGTGATGATGGTTTGGTAGGGGTGACGTCATCTTCTTCCAGGATACAACTGACACGAGGTGTCTCCTGTGTAGGTGTTTCAGGAAAACCGAGACCACTGCGATCATTGTGTTTGCGTGTAGTCACGGGAATGAGTGTATGTCGGCCTTGTTCATAAAGACCAAAACCAAAGCCTTTCCAAGACAAATGAGTCAAGAAGGTGAGGGCGAAACGACGATTTGTCAAGTATTGAAAATCGGATGGAAGGGAACCACACCAAGAGGAGGTTCAGGGTAATGGAGGATGCGCGTCAACACCCCCATACGTTAGGTTGGTGCGGCAATGGGGTGGTCCGTAAGAGATTACCTCCCCACGCGACGGCCGTAGGTGGGATGTGCATGTAATTGTCCGCACTCCGGGGTAGGGAAAGAACTAAACGTTATATAGGCGGTACTCCCTCAACCGTAAGGCGTTGAAAAACATCTACTAAGGGTCTGAGGTTGGGATGTTATCTCATGGGAAAGGAAGTAATATTTGAACGGCGGTTTCATTGGTCAAGGTGTAGGTGTGTCGGAAGTAGATGGTCGGGTTGGATGAATGGGTGTCTTGACCGGTACAAGTACATCATTAGGCGATACAACATATATCGCAAGTTTCAAGGGGGAGGATCAGCTTTTACGGTGTAGGACTTCCCTCGTACTCAAATTTTATGCATCTATGTAAGGTGGAGGGAACGCATCCCATAGCCCGGATCCAAGGGCGCCTAACAACATATTGTATGGAACTCTCCTCAAGGACATAGAAGAGTTCGGGTAAAGTACGTGGTCCTACGAATGTTAAGGATCACGGTGCCTAAAGTAGAAGTAATAGCATCATGAATGATCGCAACATGATGGGATTGGCACACATGCAACTAGAAGGGATATTCATTTGTTGGAAGGCTTTTCAAGAGATGATGTTTAGGCTAAGACCCCGTCAATCATAACACGACGTACCCGGATATCCCGAACGTACGCTGAGATGAAAAGAGCAGGATCAGGATCTTCAGCACCAAAGTCGATAATTTCATCTTCGGAGAAACCGACAAAGCAATGTGCATTGCATACAGAGAAGTGGTTGGGGAGATAGATTGTTTAGTGAGTGAAGCAACGTGATTGGGTGTTAGAATAGAGGTAACAGGCAATGTTTCATTAGGTAAAACCTCTATCCCTTGAAGGATCTCAACGAGAGCTTGTCGATGAGATTCAGAAGTCTGAATGAGATCATACAATGTCATTTTTACGGGCGATTGGTGAAGCTGTTTGATCATAGTTCGGTGGGCAATGCCATTAGAGATGGGATAGGCGGGTCCGCGAATAACCACTTTAGGTGGTGGTGCAATCGGGATGGTTGACGGAGAAAGAGATGCCGCAGGTGTGTTTTCGCTTTCCCATTGTTTTTCTGCCTCGAGTAAGTAGAACACTAATCATATTGATCTCGTGAATACGAGAGGAGGAAGATGGTAGGGATAGGTCTTGGTTTTCGAGAGGTGGGGCTGTAATGATGATAGATCTTGGTGAGGCGGGGACAGGTGGTATAGGAGAGGGAATTGAAGCTAAAGGTCTCTCTCTTCGTAAGTTGTCTTTCTTAACTTTTCTGTCTGAGAGAGGTGATGGACGAAGTATGGCTTTCAACGCTTTGCATCCCTCTACGTCATGTCCTGGTGTGCGGTGGTAAGCGCAGATTTTAGACTCATCGTAACCTATAGGTCGAGGTTTAGATGGATCATAAGGTCTAAGTGGGGGTAGGGAAATGGTCGCATTCTCCACCAACATAGCAAGGATTTTGGCGTAAGACCCTTTGAGTGGGTCAAAGTCAGAGGAAAATGAGGCTATTGACTGGGTCGATTCTGGTGATGACGTGGTGTGGTTGGTTTGTAGAGGGGGTTGTTTAGCCAAGGAGTTTTGATAATGGGTTTTCCCTAACCGTGGTTTCTTTGACGTAGAAGCTATGTTGGATGATGAGGCCACAGATGATGTGGTATCAGAAAACAACCACGGGGAAATAGGAGTGACCGAAAACAAATCTTTTGATGATGGAATTTGTTTAGGGTTGATAGGTGGATAGGATACGCGGGGTGACGGTGTTGCTATACCCTTGGATTTCTGTATGGGCGCAGAAGGCGTAGGTCGCTTTAAAGAAAACGCAGGAGGTATGATATATTGATGTAAGGTAGAGGGATGGGGTCCCAATATGGAAGGTAGGTGTGACGATGATGGTTTTAGTTGTGATAGAGGCATAGGTTGAGGAGATTGAGTCTGTCTCCTAATGGGGTGGACGGCTTTATTTTTAGATAAATCAAGCCGCTTAGGTGGGTGTGTTAGACTAGGTATGGGTGAGGTCCCAAGCGTAGGGGAAGATTTGGTTAAGTTAATAGAAGTGGACGAGGTATTTGGTAGAGATGAGGGGGGTGAAGGTGAGAACATGGGCATTTTAAGCTTCTGTAAACACTTCGGGTATATGGTGGAGGCATCAGGATCGGTCATTTGCATTTGAGTAGAATACGGCGTACTCAAACGTTCCCATAGGACCTGTCTATCTTCTGTGGAATGACAGTCCTCACGTGTGAATAGGAACTTTTGTATGGAAGAAAGGTGGGTTGTGATTCCGGTCCACTGTGGGTGTGATACAGGGGGTAGATGAGGCACTGTATCAATAGATGTTAAGAGGTCAACTGGTCGTTGAAAAGATTTAGGTGATGAAGGACTAATAGGTAGGAGGGCGTGTTTGAGAGGATCTGTCATATTTAAAGAATATGGTGATGTCGGTTCAAGAGGTTTCTCGTCTAAGGATGACAAAAGAAGTGGCGAGCCTTCCTCTTGTACAGCAAGAATGGTAGAAGGAGACGTCTGGGAAATAGATAAATTAGATAACATCCGCTCACAATCTTGCAAGGACGTGGTGTAAGAAGGCTCATTTGTGAGAAGGGAACTCTGGGCAGCTAATTCCTTGATGGGTAAAGGAACGGCAAGGATTTCAGTTTGTCTTGATGGCGAGGAAGGGGGTTCGGTTTCCTGCGTTAGTGAAGAGGCTTGATTGAGAATTTGTTCGATAGAGGTCTTTGGCTGGGAATCGAAGACTGCATGGATCTCATGAACACTCTCCTCGGCTAAGATATCTTGATTTAGATTACTGTTAGAAGAATGATTCGGGAATGGTTTGTTGAATATTTTCAAATTTCGGTTAGCAGGGGCGTTAGGATTATCGAGGGCTATATCCCCCGCATCAACCATTTCCTGCACTATGTTTTTCAACATCTTGCAGTTCTCATGACTGTGTCCCTTCACACGGTGGAAGTTACACGTAAGTCATTTTATTTGTACCAGAAGGTATGGCGCGAGTGGAATCAAACCCGTAATGAGGTTTAACAGGAGGTAAGGTAATGGCTCCTGCTTTGAGCAATTTTTCCAATATCACACCATATGTTTCTCCCAAGGGAGTGTAGTTGATGGGTTCTGCTTTATACTTATAGGTGGTTTTTGGGGTATTAGACGGTGGTTGGGATTTGACCATCACTGCGCATGCACCCCTTTGATTTCGAAGCGGTCGATGGGTGAGGATTGGTGGTGTTAGGTTTGTTGGTGGAATCTGGAGTTCGGAAATTGGGGTTTTTGTTGCGCAACCGCAATTTCTCTTCTTCTAAGGCTCGAATTTCTAATTTCCGAGCCATGGTAAAGGCCTCATCAAATGTACGGAAAGTTTGAATTTGGAGGGTAGGGGAGATGTGCTTAGCGCAGGCCCGCGTAAACAGTTCGATAAGTTTGGTTTGAGGCAAGGCATACGTAAGTTGGTTGATAAGGCCCCGCCATCGTCCAACGAAATCTGCGATAGATTCGTCCTCGAATTGTCGGATGGCATAAAGGTCGGTGATAGATACTTTCTTGGCAATGTTAATGGAGAAATGATCCAAGAAAGATTGGGCTAGTTGGTTAAAAGAGAAGATTGAGTGCTGGGTTAAAGCACTGTACCACTCCAAGGCGGGTCCTGATAAGGACATGGGAAAGGTGTGGAGTAACAAGGCATCATCATGAGCAATCAAATAACAAGCATGTCTAAATGATCGCAAGTGTTGTTGAGGATCCTCTTTACTATTAAAACGAGTAAATTTTGGCAACTCCCATTGAGGAGGATATGAATGAAGGGGGACAGAAGGGTGAATAGGCTCCCGACAAACTTGCTCGTATGTCAAGGCGCTACGACTTCCTGAAACAGAAGCCTCCAGGTTTTGCATTTTGTCCATCATTTGTTTAATTAAATCAGTAGTTGGATGAGATGATGGTGTGGTTGTGGTAAACAGAGGCAAATTGGGCCAAGGGCCACCGCTAGACACTGGTGGGGTTAAGTGTTGATAAGGTATGGAGGATGAATATGTTGAGGCGACCGAATAGGGATGTCCCATATAGGATGTTGAGGTCACTGGATACGTGTATGGGAATGAAAAGGTAGGCGGAGCTTGAGAAGGAAAGCTCGTGTGGATAGGTGGCAGAGAGCAAGTCATAAACGGAGCGGTCTGCAAGAGAGATGAGGTAGGGGCAGTCGGTGGTAGTGATATGTGGGGTCCAAGATTAACCAAAGGAAAGCTAATCGGGGTCGTATGAACCTCTGAAGCCATCGGATTGGGAGACGGGGCTAAAGATGCGGGAAGCAAGGCGGTATCATCAGGCGGAGTGGGAGCTAAATGAGCAGCTATACTAATAGGCATACCAACAAGGAGCTGACCATTGGGAGTATTATGGTCGGGGCATGAGACAAATAGTATTGACAAAGCACTAGGATTAGCATCCGTAAACTTGGCAAAGTCCTTATCTCCCACAGAATTTTAGGAACCTCGCCGGTATCCGTAGGATTCCCTGCGTAATGTGAAGGGGGATTCAGCAAGAAACAGAGCAAGCATGTGAAACCATGGTGGCGGCTTGCTTTCGAGTGATAACAACCATGGACAGGAGTTCACAGCAGGGTTTCAATCTGTCAGGAACAGAAACAAACTCAGACTGGTAAAATTGGTAGGTTGCTGGTTTGTCAGGAACTGGAAAAGACAATAACCGATATCGGTCTAATAACCGATGTCGGTTATACTATAGCCGACGTCGGTCAGGTAACCGATGTCGGTGTAATAAGACTGGTATAAGAAAATATAAGAAGCTGCTGATTTGCTCAGTATATTTATCAAATTGTTCTAAGGTAATCACAGAAGACAGTGTATAACAGAGAAAACAGAACCTAAAAACAAACAAGATGCACACGCAAATCCAGAGATTAACCCTAGGGTTAATTTTAATTATTGTGGGCTTATGCCTTTAGACGCGGAATGATGTCAATCCTAAACAAAAGACTTAGGGGAAATGTCAAGTTGTTTTGGCTTATAAGGTTACCTCAATCAGGTGAGGAATACCACGGAAAAGGGGGGATGTTTTGAGCTGTTGTGTTAATAGTGAAGTGATTCAAGTATGTGTTGTGCAAAGTGAAAGTAAGATTAATTTCCTGTCAATACCATGGATATCACCCCCATGTGTACGAATTGCTACATTTAATCTACGTTCACTAGAATTCAAAAACAACAAGCAGGAATGCAATGCACGTGTTTTAAACCCAAATCGAAAATTATGTTCGATGAAGCAAAAGAGATGACTTTCACTAATGCGAAACTAGGAAAGCAAGACAAATTCTTTACTAAATATATAACAAAAACAACAACAGCAAGTATGCTTCCTAAAATGAAAATAAGCAAGAGAAACAGAAACCCGAAATGGGTCCCACCGGGCGTGCCAAAATGTTTCACTCGGAATGTTTCGGCTTCTGGGAATAGAGTTACTTCTATCCTTTCATTCCTTTTAGAAACAGATAAGGTTAGGGCTAGGAGGAATACCTGTTGAATGTCGAGGTGTGTGCGCGCATCTGTAGAGAAAGATCAGCCGTTGATGCGAAGAACTCCTTTTGTCTTGGAAGGACTACCCGCAAATAAGAACACAAGACCACAAGATTTGATTAGACGATAAATGAGGGAACTGCCTTGGGCCCAGGAAATATAAAACTTCCTTTCGAAGGTGGTCAGTTCCCCTGCTAATATGAATTAACACCAAAAACTGTAAAATATCAATTAAATTGCTTCGTTGAGATGGGTAGGGGAAAGGCTGATTTCTGGTTTTGAGTCACAATAACCGATACCGGTTGCTGATAACCGATATCGGTATGGTCTAGGATCTGTAGGTTGGTTGTTTTATGGGGTGGTTGTGTCGTAGGGTAACGGTGTTGTTGGTAAGGCTGGTATATGAGTGATATTAGGTAATGAGATGGTGAGAGGTAAATGAATGATAGTTAGATGCAATGACACGTTGGGTAGTGGATCTAGGAATGGATTTATGGGGACTGTGATTCAAAAAGTCTAAGAAATGTTATTAAAGAGGACATGCAAGATGTAACTTACTGGTTATTGACGAAGATGCAGGTCCAGGAACTCTGATGACAAAGGCAGAACTTAGGTAAGATGGCTTGACACACAGAAGATGAGAGATCTCCCTCCCGATGATCAGCTGAGTATCACAGGTGGCTCGTATCCAGCGCAGCTTGGGCTTGATCTCCTTTGCTGCAAACTCTTCTTGTTTCTTCACTTGTCTCTGCTCGGCCAAGTAAAGATCCGGATTCTCTTGATCGCTCCTGATGATCTCTCTTGATCCAAAAATCCTTCCACCTTTGTTTTTGGTTTGGGGAGCCCATTTACAGGGAACCGATGGCGGTTACGTAACCGACGGCGGTCGAGTAGGAACCGGTATCGGTTAGGAAAAAGCAGGCTATTTTTAGTAAAATCGCCCACTTTCCCTGCTTTTCTCCCGAGAGATTAGTCATGGGCTTGGTCAAGTGACTAGAAGGTCGGTTTTGGGTGCGAGAAAGGGGTCATTAGTCATGGGTGTAGGTGTGGACCAAGTTATAGGTCTTAATTAGGTTAGTTTAGGGTTAGGACTAGGTCATGATGAGGTGGCAAAATGAGGTGGCAGGTAAGGTGATGTGGATTTATCAATTACAAGGTAATTAATAAATAATTGTGTAAGGTTTAGGTGATGGGGTTAGGTTGTGAAATGAGATGCGGGTCCTCCAAGCGAAAAAAGAAGATCATTTTTTTCATGAAGGTTCCTCAAGCCTAGCGGGTGCTAGGCATCTTCCAAAGGAAGAAAATAAAAATATTTCAAGGAGGTTCCTCAACCCTAGCGACGTTAAGGTTCTTCCAAGAAAAGATGAAAAAAATTCAAGGAGGTTTCTCAAGCCTAGCAGGCGCTAGGCATTCTCCAAGTCAAGAGGAAATTTTTTCAAGGAGGTGTCTTAAGCCTAGCGAGTGCTAGGCATCCTCCAAGCCAAGAAATTCAAAAATATTCTCAAGGGTGTTACTCAACCCTAGCGGGCGCTAAGGTTCCCCAAGTCATAATGCACAAAAATTTTCTTAAGAAAGTTTTTCAAGCCTAAGCAAGCGCTAGGAATTTTCAAAGAAGGGTGAAACTAAAAATTTCAAGGTGCTAGCTCTCAACCACCCATGGATGAAGAAAAATATTTTCAAGAAGGATTTTTAAGCCTAGTGGGTGCTATATTTAAATCACCTATGGAATGTTAAGACCTCACTGAAAGAGGATTTCCAAGCATGACATCTCCATATGCACTCCAAGTCAATCAATAAAATCAGGCTTGGCTTTGGCATTTAAGGCTTGGACACTTACATTTTAATGGCATAAATTTTCTCCACAAGAAGAACATGGTGAATGGAATACCATTGATTGAGCCACCTAAAATGTCATGTCAAAGTTGTATTCTTGCTAAGCAAAGACATAGGAAAGATTTTTGGTTGGAAAGGCATATAGAGCTCAGGATCCCCTCAAAATCATCCACACAAACCTATGTGGACCTATGCAGACACCCTCAATAGGCGAAAGCACGTACTTTCTGACCTTCATTGATGACTTCAGTAGGAAGACATGGGTATACTTCCTAAAGCACAAATCATATGTTTTTGATATTTTTAAGGAATTCAAGGCCCTCATAGAGAAGCAGAGTGGTCATTTCATCAAAGTGCTAAGATCAGACAAAGGTGGTAAATATATCTCAAATGAATTTTTAAATTTTCTCAAGACAAATGGAATACATAAGTAGCTGACAACCAGGTATACACCTCATCAAAACAATGTGGCATAAAGAAAAAATAGGACTCTTATGGACATGGCCAGGAGTCTACTGAAGGAAAAACACTTGCCAAATGAGTATTGGGCAGAAGCGGTTGCATGTGTAGTCTACCTATCAAATAGGTGTCCAATTTTTGTCAATGACAAGGTTCCTCAAGAAGCATGGAGCAGAAGAAAGCATAATGTTGCACACTTAAGAGTGTTTGGATGTGTTGTGTATGCACTTGTGCCAACATAATTGAGAAAGAAACTGGATGATAGAGGTGAAAATGCATTTTTGTGGGTTACAATGAGTAGTCAAAGGCCTATAAGTTGTATAATCCCATCACCAAGAAGGTTATTATCAGCAGAGATGTTGATTTTATAGAGAATGAATCCTGGGATGGAAGTATTGATAAAGTTCCAGGTATCTCTATAGAGATATCTCATGAAGACTATGAAGTTGATAAAAATGGTGCACAGAACAATCAACCAAATTTACAAGGGCTTGCTCCAAAGCACTAATTTTAGTCTGCGTTCCTTCTAGTCAACAGAGTATAGTAGTTACTCCTCAAAATTCACCAACAACTTATAGCCCTCAAAGAACTAACACAAGAGACAATTTCAGGACACCTACTCCACAGATAGTATGGAGACCTAGAACAAATTTAATAATAATATTAATATTAATTACACCAAAGGTGTTTCTTTATGATATTTCCTCGATTCTCGACAGCATAAAAAATGGAGGCACCATATTACAACAGGACATGAATTGAAATCTTAACGGCTTGTGTTATTTCATCTATTGTTGGTAAAATAAATGTAATTTATTAATTCTATGATTTGTAGAGGTAGGTTGGCCTTACGATGTCAGCATGTATAAGAGTTCTTCCGCATAGGGAAGATGTCATATTCAAGTTTCTCAAGTCATCATGGAAATGGATGACACCTACAAAATTGAAAAGCCAAAGAAAATAAAAATTCCACTATTGTTCCTCCTCTTCTCCACCTTCTCTTCCGCTTTTCATGGACCTAGTTGATATACAACCAACATTGGTCAATGATTTGGCCTTCGATGTCGCGATGTCCTCCTCTCACCAGGTATCTCTCTTTCCCCAAATAAAACACCACCCAAATTTATATTTTCACTCACAAAATGCTATTATATTGAATGCCTACAATGTCAATGAAATATGTCAGCTGGCCCACCTTAATGAGCTAAGAAGGTATACTATGTTTTTTTAATAGGAAAACGATGAGGAGGAGCACCTGATGGCTACATTAGAAGAGGCAAGCTTGGATGCCAGAGTTTGACTCAACGTTTATAAAATTTCTATTGTGCATTTCGAGGGTCTTATTTGTTTGCATCCATTTTTTTGGGTGTGTTGTGGGGATTCGAACCTGGATTTGTCTATTGTGTAATATTCTTTTGATCCCCTACAAGGTCTTGTTAAAGGTGAAGCCATCCTTTATGGGGCTTAAGGTAACCATGGTAAGCTTGACTTGACCCTAGTTGATTGATGCCCTTGATTTTTCGTTTGTGCCCTTTTACATCTTGGGTGTTTTTGTTTTTGGGTGTGTGAAACGGATGATGGGATTTGTAGTTGTAGCCTGTGGTTTTTTGGCCTATTGGGTTTTTTTTTTTCGAGCCTACGAAGTCAAGATTTCAGATTTTGGTATTTAATAATAATAATAATATATTTTGGTTTGATATATTTTGGGATAAGGTAAGTGGATTTTTTGTGGCTTTGCATTAATTATTAAAAATTTACAGACTAAATTATGCTTGTGTGGAAATATTTTAGATATATAAATATTTTCATTTATGTAACCCTTATCCACTCCATTATAAATGTTAACTTTCCATGTGTATGTAAAAATGAAACATGCCCATGCCATTTATATAAATTAATTTTTTTGTCTTGTTGTTGTTTTTGGTAATTTTTCTGTTGTTGTTGGGCTTGCCATTGGGCTGCTACTCTATAGTTATTTGAATTCTTCATTCCCATTTAGAGGCATGTCTATACAATAAGAAAAAAAAATAAAAGAGTTTTCTTCTTCTGTATCTAACAATTTCAACAACTCCTGGAGTAGTTTTGTTTGATGAGAATTGGGTTTTCAATTCATAGTGCTTGTGTGAAATAATTATCTCAAAATTCTATTGTCTGGTATGTTGTAGGTTATCTATTGTCTGTCACACAATCTCTACATCTTATGTTGAATGTATCAAATCCATACATTTTATGTTAGAACCAAAATCCTGATAAAATTGGTGACCACCATTTGTAGGGCTAGAACATGGCAAATATTGTGGTCTTGTCATGTAGGTAGTGGTGATTAGACCCATCACATTGGCCCATACACGCAATTTAATATCTGTCACATTAAAGACTCCACTAGGTGTCAAAATTTGGATCTTACAAGGTTAGTGTCCACATTATGAACTATATTTAGTTTAGTTTTTAGTGGTAGTTGAGATGAAAGGTAGTGGAAGAGAGGCCTAGAAATTGTCCAAGCTGTGATTTTATCCATATATAATTGGTAAAAGAAAACTTTATGTGATATGTTTCGTATGTAGTTTACTATTTTCATGATAATACATAATGATGTCATTGATTCTTAACTATGACTTTATTTCTAATATATTAATTTCTTCCCTCTCCATTTATAATACGTGTTAAGTATGTGTTTATTTGGTTTATTATTTAATTAATTTTTCTCAAGGCATTCTTACAATTGTAGGGAAGGGTGTAATAAAGTGAGTTCACTTTTATTCTCAAAATTAAATTTTACGTCCGTTTGACCGTCACGTGACAGTTCATCCGTAACTTTGAATTCTATTGAACTCTGACTTAAATAGTTTTTTTTCTATTTTCTTGAAAAAGTCAATAAAAAATAGTATTATCTTCGCCATCTATTTTGTGAATTTTCACCCTAAAAAAATGGTCCATGGAGTTTCGAGTCTATTAAAGGGAGTCAAAAAGTTCAAAAGTCAAAGTCAAAAAGTTTGTCAAGAAGGGTGAATACTCCTTTCAACCCACATCTTCGATTAATCATTACTCACAAATCATTCCTTTTTTCCCCTTCGTAATCACGAGGAAAGCAATTAGTCTGGAACTTCACCCATCTACTGTTTCTCTTCAACCCGAATTTCAATCCAACAATACACGTGTGGGAAGAAAGAATTGCATCACTGGACCCACTTTCGAACAACTTGTACACATCAAAGTTAAATAGTAGGCTTCTTTCAGGATTAAATTTGATGGTTGTTTAGACATTTTTTTATGATTTTAACTATAAAATACTTATAAATATTTGTAATAACCATCACATATAACTTGCATATTTAAAATTTGACCGTCATTTTATATATATATTTATACATAAACTATAAAAAATATACAAATATATATTTACAATAATTAAATAAATATAGAATAGATACTATAAATAACATTGTTTTGTATTTTGGAAGGTGGTATTAAAAATTACTGTCACCAGAAAAATGTTTGCCATGCATAGGTGGCTATCAAATTTAACCCCTGGCTTCTTCTATCGTCGGTAAGTATGCAAGCGTAACTACACCTCGATAAAAGGAGCATTTGGTGGATATGCTCTTCACTCTTCCTCATTAATGAATTCCCCGCCTTCGCATAAACAATGTGGAATTTTCTCCTACCATGTGTGGTCTACATGTTTAAATTATACTTGAGAGCCCAGTTTCTTGTGATAATTGAGAGAAATCATTTGAGTTATTAGAATCTTGGGTTGTTTGCACTCAGGGCTCAAAAGCTATTTTTTTCTTATTAGGACGTCTAAGTTCAAAGTTGGGTTGTATATAGATCTACGAGCAGGTTGTGGGTTCCAGATTGCTAGAGTTTGGTT
Organism: Taxus wallichiana var. yunnanensis; assembly: GCA_018340775.1. Classification (NCBI taxonomy): domain Eukaryota; kingdom Viridiplantae; phylum Streptophyta; class Pinopsida; order Cupressales; family Taxaceae; genus Taxus; species Taxus wallichiana. The sequence goes on from CM031236.1 coordinate 571,263,676, forward strand.
GATCATTCTCTTAACCGTGGATTTATCCCTGATCAGTTAGGAACTTCTCATGTAAAATATCCATAGTCTTACCTGTGCATGTTGTGAAAGCCCTCTTTCCCTTCTTGATAAATTGTTGGTTTGAGGCCAATTATGCAAGTGCACTGTCCTAATTGTAGTTTGTAAATTTTTATTCCTTTCCGCTTGTTTGGAATTGTTACAAGGAAAAAATGTTCATTATCATACATGTACATTATTCAGGTGTTTTTGCAAGCCATGTGTTGCTTCCTAGCTTGTCATGGACAACAATATAGTTCAACGTGATGTACACTGACATATGTAAGCTTCCTGTCTACATTCAATGGTGTTAGACACTCTACACAGGCTTCTAGGGTGAGATAAATTTGGATACCAAGGTTGATTCCTAGAGTCTTTCCCCTTTAGCATGGTTCATCACAGTTCCTCAATAGCCTTTAAAGATTTTGAACTTGTAACTGTAGATGCCATTACTTTGTGTTGCCTCCTCTACTGGGCATGTGTATTGTGTGAATGGTTATGCTTTTCGATGGGCTTGTTGGTGAACCTATTCATATTAACTTGTGGATTTTTTTGGCGCTCTATTTTTCTTGTAATATTTCTTTTTTTTCATGAGATTGTTAGCCTATAGAATTGTTGTTAGTCTTCCCATATCTTTCATGCTAGCCACCATCCCAAAATAGTCATGGATGTTGGTGTCCTTGTTATGAGGCTTACACTTCCACATATCTTCTGCGTAGTCTGAATCCTCTACTACAATTTTGCCTCTCATAACAATTACGTTCATATTGATAGTGCATACTTTAAAGCCACATTATAAATTTTTGAATTATAGATCAATAAAATTTACAACCCTTTATCAAAAGGTTAAAAAAGATATATATAGGCTTCCCTCTATGCAAGCTTCCCTTTCTCATTTTATGGTTAAATCCATCTGTCCCATTGTTACATGTTCATATTTATTAGATTCTGCTAACAAATTTATTGCCTTTGATTTCAACCTTTCACTCCTCCATTCTTCACTCCTCTACCCAATCCCTTTCGACGTTCACATTACACTGCTCGCGTGTGATTGCTAGTTTAAATAATCAAATTTATCCTATTAATGAATATTGGGAGATGATTGATTAAAATATATATTCACACAATTTTATTAAAGAAAATGTTTGAATCAAATTTATGGTATATCAATGTTGACTAATAATTTAAAAATGCATTAGGAATCATTTTACGTATTTATGGTGACCGACTTGAATTAAATGATATAAACATTTCGTTCTTACACACATTTACAAACATATCTATTTATTCCCCAGTAACCCACCCATATGTCGCAACAACTATAATCTTTTCCTCCCGTAGGTTTAAGATAACACAAATCCAGACGCATAAAAACACATGACGAATGAAATTATTTTGGTTGATGATATGGAAAACAAAGCGGATGGCCAGGATCGATGCATGATGGTATAAAGTGCCAAAACCCCCATGTATAACATCCTTCAACGAATCCAAATCCAAAATCTTGTCTCATTGCATTTACGACAACTTTCTTCCTCGTGCACTTATTATATCATGAACAATAACAATCTAAGACCCTCCACATATACCTCACGTATTTTAAAAAATTTAGCAACGTTAGTTGCCTCATTTTCAAGAGAAGCTTTTACAAGTGCCACATCTTCTAACGCTTCAAGCTCCACCTTTCCAACCACATAACTAACAACGTATCACTCCATTTTATTAAAAAAGAAAGTAATATCGATGAAGGCCTCTTTGCAAAGCTCGTTCAAACTATTAAATACACTATCCACTACATTCACTCATCTCAAATTATTTTCCTTCAATTAAGGTTTCCTTGAGGGATTCCTTCAAGGCCTTCACTGCTGACCCGTCATTATCTATATACTTTTTTAATTTGGGCCCAACTAATTCTATAATTAATGGAATTCCTCCGCACATTTCCACAATCTCATCCACATCTCTCTTTCTATGCCTTCCGGAAATGATGCGTCGGCACTGCCTAAAACTATTTTACACAAAAGCTTTTTGGAGTCAAAGCTAGAAAGAGAATCTACCCTAAATTCACAACATTGAAAATCAGTTCGCAAAATAATATTAGTCTGATCAAGTCTTTTAGTGGTTAGAAGCATTCTCATGCACCTCGGTAGGCATGACAAGTCTTTCAGATTCTAATATGGTCAGTACATAGGTATTTTTCATGATTTCAGCATTCAACCTTCAAGCTTTTAGAGTTTAAATTATACAATCGATATATGTTTTGTGAAAGATTATAGGCATTGTTTAGGTTTTGGGGCCTTTTGGATTGGTTATTGATATTTGTAGGATTTTTAGATGTGTCAAAACTATATTTTATAAATCTCACAAATCTCAAAGGTAGCAACAATTGCTCAAATATATGGACTCATGTAATTCCTTATAACACATAATAAATCAAAACACATGTTATGTAAGTTTTTCTCGATTCGAATAATCAAGGGAATGGTCATCATGATGTCTGTGAAGGATATAAAAATAATGAGGATAATGGGTTCAATTAGAAAAATGATGAGGTCTTCCTCAAGGATTCTTTCATTCTCTCAATGTTATCCCTCTCCCAAGAATTTCATCTAGTACTATGTTTTGGTCCAACTCTTCCTTGACTAGTTCAATTGGGTTTGTTTCCTCAACTAAGAATCTTAAAATCTAATCACCTTTGAATATATTCCTCTCTTCTGAGATAGTATTATCATTCCATCATGTTCTTAGACAACTAAACCACATATTTCACTCATCTAGTTGCTCAACATTCATCCAAAGACTCCTCTCACTTTCCTTTACCAAAATTTTCTTCCCTTACATTGCACAAGAGCAAGGTTCACTAGTCACTTCTTGGTTTTCTACTCTGCAAACTCTTCAATCAAGCTAAAAGCATCCCTAAACACCCTTCTCAATCTCAAGGAGGTATACTAAGTTTGGTTAACATATATCCATTTGTATGAGGTTCCGTAGGAGAGGTATTCATAATTATGGGAGGCTTTAAGGAGTTGCATCCACCGTGCCACAATAATAATTGTATTCTCATGAATAAACTTGATGGTGATTTGGCAATCTCAAAAACATAATTATCATAATAATGGAAAATAAATCCAACTAATAACAATTAATCGTCAATAAGTAAATTTTGGTAGGACAATCAATGTCTACCATGTGCCACCTCCAAATTCCAAATTTCATTTCGTTTAAATTCACTTCAAGAAAGGTTAGGGGAATGAACTCTCCATTTTCTTCATGCTTTTAGAGGTCTAGAATGTCAATTGGACTCAAATTTGGCAAATATGGAGAGTTTGGAAAGCCAAATTACATTTATAAAGATAGGTTCTAAGCTTGAAGGAATGTATTTCATAAGTAATTCCAATCAATTTTTTTATTCGTTTTTATGCTAATACATGCTAAAACTCACCTTGTTATTGCATCTTGATAAAAACAAGTTCCTAGGAGCCAAGGGAGATTTTAAACTTATCACACAAGCATGGGGAGTTCTCTCCGATAATAGCAGAAAGGCTACCAATGACACCATGAGAAAAACTAGAACAAGACTAGGAACATGACCTAGACTGGTAATTTGAGAGGATTTCTGAGGTTCAACTTAATTTTCCAAGATGGATTAATCCAATGTTTGAGAATGTTTTTCCAGATGTAACGACATTTTGATTCAAAAAACTTGATGTTTACTCGAATGTCCAATCCCTCCACGAGACCCTAGTAGTCCTATGTAACGCCCATAAAAACAACCCACTTGAGACCAAGGAACAACCTAGGAATAGATAGGAAAATTATGGAATAATGTTTTTTTGTTTAAAAGTGTCTTCAACCAGGTTACAAGACAACAGTTTTCACAAACAAGGTTCTAGATCAATACTAATTTACTAGATTATATTTTTTTCTTTATTAACAATTATTAAAGGTCACAAGGTCAAAATTTAGGGTTAGAAAGTTCAATTAGGTTAAGAGGGTAATTTCACACTACACCACTCTCTAACTGGCTTAAAATCTTCAACTTGATTTTTCTCAGAATTAACATTCTCAAAACTTCCCTAAAACATTCCCATTGGATAGGAAATTTCCTCACCTTTCCAATGATATAAAGAAGTCCTCCTAACTCCTCATATTACTCAAGTTATGGGCCAGAGGATCTTGGGAGGAGAATTTTCCCAAGAGTGGGTTTGCAGGCCTTGGGGGAGAAAATTTTCCCCAACTCAAGTCTACGAACTTCAGAGAGAAATTCACGTAGAGGAGGAATGCGGAGTGGCGGGGCGGGGAAGAATTTTTTTTTTTGCGTGGGCGGTGGAGTAGGAGAAAATTTGGCACATTTTCCTTCTTTGGGGAAAAAGTGTGATTTACCTCCACGTGCCCATGAGCCCGAAGAGGACACGTCGGCTTTACAACACCTCGACGCAGAAAATCAGGTCATCGGAGTGATTTAAGACATTATGTATTTTCAGCCAAAAAGTGCTAGGGATCAAAATGGTTCTTGCCTCCGCCGATGCCCAAGGTGCCACGTGTCGAGCTCTGATTGGTTGTGGGGCGATGGGGAGGCAGAGGAAACTTAGAAAATTTTCCCAAAAATTTTCCAAACACTAAGTTAAAAAGGGATCCGCTCCTCCACCAATGCCTCATGTGCCATGTGGTAGCCTCTGATTGGATGTGGGCTGGTGGGGAAAATTAGGAAAATTTTCCCAAAATTTTTCAAAGGCTAAGTTTAATGTTGCGGACCCGCGAAAGACAACCAAAGGGCAAAAGCGGGGCGGCAGGTCCATGGGGGAAATTTTTCCAAAAATTTCTTTCGGACTTAGGCAATTTTTGACAAAAAGAAAGGCCAATGAGTTAGTGGAGTGGCGGGGGAATTCATTCCTTTGGCATTTTTTGACCAAAAGTGCTAAGGGAAAATTCGGGCCCACGGGTCCGCCAAGGAAATTTTTCACAATTTTTTTTTTTTTACAGTTGGAATTATTTTTGACGCCAAATGAAGGAAAACTTCATAAGGCCATAAATTTTGATAAAGAGCTCAGTTTTGAGAAAACAAGGACTTTATGGAAATCTCTCAACGTCCTCTTTACACAAAAATCATTAAATTTTTATTTTGATAAAGTTTAAGGAGTAAATTTTAAGAAAACGATCTGCAAGATTTTAAAAGGCAAATTGGTAAATTTCAACTTATGAAATTTTAATGAATTGATCTTCTTCCTCCCTCAATTTTTCCATTAAACATAGAGAATTTTACATAGATGGATTTAGGATGGATCTGGAAGGTAAGTTTGTTTGATTGAGCTCTAATTTGAAAATTTACAACTTTGACGGCAAAACGACAGTGAAACGATTTGAGCCCGAGTTTGCTAAGTTTTCTAAGAAATTCCTTAAGTGTTAATGTCTAGATGAATTTGTTTAGATCTTATTATGTCCAATTTAATGTTTCATTTGTTATTTCTTGGTTGCAGGTTCATTTGTGCATTTTGGATTAAATAATTGCCAGTTTGAAAATATAAAACAAAGATCAAATTTTAAAGGGTCTATTTTCCATTTTCTTCTTCCAAGTATTAGAATACGTTCCAATTCCAATCTAATACATTTATTTTATTCAAATCAAACTACTAAAAACAAAATGTAATTTTGATTTCAAATTTTGCACATTTCAAAGAGACAAAATTATGTATTTTTCTCACACGCATTTCTTCCTTTCAAACAAAGATCTCAAATACATTGAAATGATCAGATTCAATACAACAATGCAATTTGAGAAAGGTAATACATTAATTTATTGATTCCAAAAGACAACTTACAACTTCTTTCTTTCATTCCTCAAATTCATCATACAGAATACAATTCTTTCTTTCAAAAACAAAAACGGAGTATATCTCTTTCACATTACAATATACAACTTTAGAATCAATACAACATATTTCCATTACAAACATTTACAAGTTCATCCACATCAAGTGGGAAGGTTACAACACGGTTTCATTTCACAAGGAACTATATCAAACTGCTTTTTTTCTTCAGCTCCGAACAACAACATGCAGATTTCACATTCTTCAAATTTGATCACCACAAGAGCGGGGAAAGGCAATGCTCTCCATCCAACAAAGACATCTAATGAAAAGGAGAATCCATCCTTCTTCATCGCCCCGATCCCAAACCACAATGCAATAAGAGATGTGATCCAACTCATGGTAACAACAAAGCTTCCACAAACAAACAAGCATCATTTTTACAATAAGAACATAGTCAAAATAGAATGTAGTTTAAACTACATTAAATCATGAAAACATTACCGAGGCATCATCAAGCAAGCCAAAGGAGAAAGAAACCATGGGGATTCTTCTTTTTCCTCCCAAAATGGGAAATGGGTATCACCACCTAAATTACAAACCGCCAAAATATAGTACATCAAAACCCTAACATTCCTTATGCCTCCCTAAGTAACCCTTATTCCTCACATTTCCTTATGCCTCCCCTAACATCTTATGGCACCCCATAAGGAGTAAAGAAATGTAAGTTATTTCTTTGTAAGGTGGAACCCAAATCCCAACTCCTCCACACTTATACCTCCCCCAAACACTTGTGCCTCCAACAAAATGAACCCATAGTCTTCTCCTACACCATACCTAGGCCATCTACCCAACAACCCACAAACATGCCAAAGCATTGACAAAATAACATTTACATTCATAAAATAAGAGCATTTCAAGAGCCAAGATCTTACCTCTCTTTGATGGAGTTTCCCAAGTTACAAAACAACAATGATTGTTTCCAAGAAAACAATCTAAAAATCCACCAAACGACAAGCATACAACAACCTTCAAATTTCTCCAAGCAAGAGCTCCCAAAACAGCAAGGAATTCGCCCAAGAATGAAGTCTCCAAAGTGAAGCAACCCCAAAACAAGGAAAGGAATTCAAATTTTATAGAAGAGGGAAGGGAAGAGGATGAGGTGGATCCATTTAGGATGCCACATCACACATCCTCAACCCCAACCCAAAAGTCAACTTCATTCTCCAATGCATAATAAATAGGTGGGTGAATAATATGACGGTTTACTTACATACTCAAATCCAGCCCACACCCCAAAGGACTGAAATTAAACCATGTAAGAAAAGTACAATTAAAAATTATAATTTGACTTACAAAAATGCATTATAAAAGTCTAAAATCAACCCTTTAACCATAGGTATGGTTGGTAAATGAATTTAATACGTATGGGACAAGTTTAACTTGTCCTACAAACCTCCAAAATCAGCCTCCAAGGAAAAATTGAATTTTAAGAAGGTGGAGTGTTTCACACTCAAAAGTTAACTTACACATCACTTACACATCTCTTACAACATTTTAATTCAAGGCCAACACCTTTATTAATTACTTTCTTAGGACATTTTATTTTAATGAATTAACTTAACAACATGATTACTTACAATATTACACACCATTTAATGAATAATGAAAGGATCAATGCACCAAAAAATAAACACATGAAAACATAAACAAAGGAACCAATAAATAAATACACATAACCCCTTGGTCACATTTAAAGGTGATCCCTCCCATGGGAATACCTAACACACACACACAAACACGCAAAAAAATTACTAGTTGCTATGGTGACCTGTTGAATTCATCTAGAATTCCAATGTGGTTGGTCTCAATCCCCCGATGTTTGTTGTGATATTTTAACCTGCAAAACACAAATACCTCCTTCAACTTTGTGGCCATATCAGAACATCCAAAATAATATAAATAAAATTCCAAAATCATCTAGATATATGGATCACAACAACATCCAAGAAACCAACAAGATCATTTATAATTTTAGTGAACAACTATATCATCATCAAATAATTTCCATTTCTAGGTCTACTCACTCTATCCAAATATCACATATCCAAAAAAAATCCATAGTATAACCATGTCGAACATGAGTATATGAACATCAATATCCAAAATGCCTCTAATAATCATCATGCATCATAATTGAATCAAGTCAACAATAATCCATGATCTAACATCCAACATCATACTATAATAAAGTCCATAATTATTTCCATAATATAATCAATAGTATCATGATTAGTATCAAAAAGGTATCAAAGGGAAGTGGCACTACATCCCCTCCCCTTAGACTCGAATTCCTCTTGGAAGTCACTTGAAAAAAAATTTAGAAACTAAACTCAAAGCAAAGTAGCATCCTCCCATGTAGTTGCGGTCTCATCATATATGTCCCACCGCACTGGACTGATCAACCTCTCGCCCTAAAGGCCCAAGGTCTTGCATCTAGGATGCAAACAAGCTTTACCATCACCTACCCCGATCCTATACCTACAATGATGTCCAATCTAACACATGAGAAGGATCGCCACATATCTCCTAATAATCAAACATGAAACACATCATGTATGCGAGACAAGATGGGTGGCAATGCTAGATGGTAGGCCAAAGGGCCGATATTCTCCAAGATCTCAAAAGGACCCACGAATCTAAAAGCTAACTTAGAACATTTTCCATAATGGATGGGGCTCTTTATGTGACCTTACACGAAGGAACACCTTCATGCCCAAATCAAAACTATGATCGGTCCTATGTTGATCTCGCATACTTCTTCTACCTATCCTATGCCTTATGCAGCCTTGTCGATCAAAACCACTGTTGCTCCATGTCCCGTAACAAAGCTAGTCTAAGAGAAACCCTATCCTCTAACTGTCCTAACTAAGAGGTGTCTTTGAAAACCTGCTCACCATACAAAGCCTTTGAAATGGATCCATGCCTATAGAACTCGAAAACTATTATTTTAGACAAAATCCACCAACCATAAGGTACTCCTCCCATCTAGAGTGTTGATTTATCACATACATTCTAAGCATGTCCTCTAAAATATGATTAACCCACTTAAAATTCTGTCCATCTGTCTCTGGGGTGATATGTTGTATTTTGAAATTGATTTTTTTCCCAAGGGCATACCGCATGTTAGTCTAAAAATGGGAAGTGTACAACGGATCGTGATCACTAATGATCTTCGGTAGAATCCCGTGCAACTTGACAATATCATCAAGATATACCCATGCCACTTTACTAGTCAGTATAAGTGGTCTTCACCGGAGAAAGTCCAATTTTTTCAATTTATCAACCATGACCATGATGTCGTCATGGTGATATCTTGACATCGGTATCCCAAAAATGAAGTCCATGGAAATGGTGTCCCATTTCCACTCCGGATAGATGAGGAAAGAGAAGGTCACTGGATGCCGATGCTTGGCCTTTACTTTTTGGAAATCTAAACATCGTGACATGAACTGAGCCACATCTCTGCGTGAAGTCCTCTCCAATGATAACCTGTCTTAAAGTAGCGTGCATCTTCTTCACCCCTGGATGGGCTGAATAGGGTGCATGATGTGCCTCTATCAATATGTCCTACCTCAAGCCTCCATCTCTGGGAACATAAATCTAACCTCTGTGCCTAAGAAGGCCATCTGCCTCTAGTGAGAAACCATCAAACTTCCCTTCAAGGGTCTCTCGGAATCGATCCCGCTTGAACCGCAATGTAGAATATGTAAAGAAGAAGCATGTTGAAGAATCCTACTCCAAAATTTCAGGCCTACCTTGAAGTGGCCATAATCACATGTCTTCGTCTAATTCGAGATTAAATCTACCACCACATTATCCTTCCCCTTCACATGCTCTATGTCCATATCATACTCATAAATCACCTCCATCCAATGACACTCGATTGCGAGCATTGAGATTGGGCTACATGAAGAGGTGGTGAAGACTCAGTGATCTCGTCCCGAGTGTGAATCTCGACCAAGCGAGAAAGTGCCTCTATCAAACCAAAGCATCCACAAATTCCACAAGCTCAAGATCATGAGTCAGATAATTAAGCTCATAAAACTTAATTTTGCAAGACTCAAAAGCCACTACTCTACCCTCATGCATCAACACACTTCTAAGCCCTACTAAAGAAGCATCCGTGCAAACAAAAAAATCACCTGCGGATCCGGGTATTCGCAAGGATAGGTGATGTAGTGAGGTATTCCTTGAGTTTCCTAAAGGCTTGCTTCGCACCTATCCAACAAAAAAACTTCTTCCCTTTCCCTTAGAGGGAAGTGATGGGGTGTAAAATTTGAGAGAAGTCCTGAACAAATCTCTTGTAGTAACATCTGCTAATCCTATGAAGCCGTGCACCTTAGTCATAGTAGTGTGTTGCTTTGTCCAATCCATGATAGCTCTAATCTTGGATGGATCGATGGTGATACCTTCCCTAGAAATGATATGACCCAGATACATACACATCCATCCGAAATAATGCACACTTCTCCAAGTTCTTGTAAAAGCTACCGCTTAGAAGACACCTGAAGAACCTGGCGAAGGTGCCCCCTCATGCTCCTCATGCGTATGTGAGTAAATAAAAATGTCATCAAAGAAAGATGAGCACGAATCGATCTAAGAAATTATTGAATACCCGATTCATCAAACTCATAAATAGTACGGGGACATTAGTCAAACCAAAATGTACCACTATAAACTCATAGTGGTCATATCTCGTATGGAAGGCGGTCTTATGAATATCTGCCTCGAAATCCTCACCATTAATGGTAGCCTGAATTAAGGTCTATCTTAGAGAAAGTTGTGGCTCCCTTCATCTGATCAAACAAATCATCAATGCGTGGAAGGGGATAACAATTCTTGATCGTTACCTTATTTAGCTGGTGGTAATCAATACATAACCATAAGGATCCATCCTTCTTCTTTACAAAGATCACCTGGTGCACCCAAGGGGACACGCTAGGATGAATTAGGCCCTTCTCCAGAAGGCCCTCAAGCTATAACTTGAGCTCGCAGAGCTCAGGGGTAGTCATCCGGTAAGGTGCTCATGAGATAGGCTCTGCTCCTAGAACCAGATCTATATGGAATTCAATCTCATGTGGGGGTGGTAACCGGTAGCTCCCCTAGAAATACATCTACAAACTCTATAAAAATGGGATGATCATCTAGCGATGGTCCACTAGACCCATCCTCTGATCTATCACTGATCTGTAACAACAAACATCTAACAACCACGTCACACACACACCGTTTAAGCTGCACAAGGCGGAGATGGTGCGAAATAGAAACAGGTCTCCGACCCCACTATCACTACCTCCACTCCTAGAACATCTATGCAAGATATGATCTTGTGGTAACAATCCACTCTAGCTTTGTGTGCAGATAACCAATCCATGCCCAAGATGACTCCATAAGAGCCCAAAGGAAGGATACGAAGATCCAAGGTAGTCGTGAAAGGTCCCAATCCATCACACACTCCTTAACTAAGGAGTCACAGAGAGATCTTGGTCGAGAAGCCATCTCAACATCCCAATTATGAGCCTTTCTAATTGCCACCAGCCCGCATCACTTTACTAAAGATGGTACAATAAAATAATCAAGAACTAGAACCAAACAAAATGGAGATAGGAATGCCTCAATGTTACCTCCGTAGTCTTAATAATCAACAAGTATTTATGATGCTCGCATTTAGTAGTTCTCAACCACTGCATATATCCTTTGACTGGCCCCATGTCACCGATGTTAGAGCTCGAGATCTATGTCTTACCCTTGTTATTAGGTTTTGTGGGTAGTCTCTCCAAAATGTATGTAGTAACACCATACCCAAAACAACCACCGATCCTCTCCCCATGTAGTAGCTCCGGTCTGGCTTTTGCGTGTTGTGGTGTTAGGTTGTGGAGCCTATTTTTCATGTGTGAAAGTGTTGAAGACTGTACACTAAGAGTACCGTACACTTTTCATGTATCCTCGCCGGGGTTCGAGGTGCCGGGCCTCGAAAAATGCAGCCCGTGGTAGGGGTTCTGGGTGCTTTTCTCAAAAGAAAAAATTTAGGTGTAAAATTTTTGGTTTTCGAAAAATGCACCGACATATAGTGGAAACGGCTTTTTCAAATGGGCAAGTTTTTTGACACATAGGTTTATGGGACAGGTGTTTGCCCATGGTTTTGATACCCACGGTTTTGTAAAAGCGCTTAAGTAGTTGTCTATTTATATGGTCTTATGCATATGATAGATGGATAAGCAAATGTATTGCAGATGTGTTTTGAATTTATTTGTGAATTGCAGAGTTTTTGAGCATAGCTCCAAACGGATCTGGGTATTGTATTGAGAGAGCGGTGGCTTGTAATAAAATCTGAGCAAGTGATTCTTGGTGGACATAGCCCAAATTGGGTGAACCACGTTAAATATTGTCTCTTTGTGTTGTGTTATTTTATTCTACAATTTTATTTGAGATCTGTAATAATTTCTGCATATTAGTTTCTACTATTGCGATTCTGTGAGGGATTATTCGCATATTTTATCTCTTATTTCCTAACAATTGGTATCAGAGCCTAGTTTGGTTTGCTGAAGTGTTGAATCGTAGGGAAAGTTTTTAGCTTGAGTGGGAGCTATGGCAGATGAAGGAAGATCTAGGGTTGATAAATTCAACGGGAATAATTTCAGTCTTTGGAAGATGCAGATGGAAGATTACCTTTATCAGAAGGATCTTTATACTCCGTTGTCTGAGAAGGTGAACAAACCTCCAGTATGACAGATGTGGAATGGGATTTTTGGATAGGAAGGCACTTGGGACAATCCAGTTGTGTCTTGCATCTTCGGTATTATTTAATGTTTCAAAGGAAAAGACTACAAAAGATCTAATGGATGCATTAGGGAAGTTGTATGAAAAACCCTCTGCCTCTAACAAGATATTTTTAATGAAAAAGTTGTTTAATATGAAGATGTCTGAGAATAGTTCGGTAGAGATCATTTAAATGATTTCAATATGGTTGTGAATATGCTAGCTTGATTACAATAGAATTTGATGAAGAAGTTAGGGCTTTATTAATTCTATGCTCTTTACGAGAGTTGGAATAGCACAGTAATGGCGGTAAGTAACTCGGTTCTAGCTAACTCAAAGTTGAAGTTTGAGGATGTTGTAGGGGTGATTCTAAGCGAGGAAATGTGAAGAAAAAAGCTCTGGGAATCTTCTACTTTGAGGAATGCTTTGTGATGGAAACTAGAGGGAGACAAGAAGAATAGAGAAACCGTGGAAAATCAAAAGATCGGCAAGGTCAAAATCCAAGAACAAGATTGTATCTTTGGAATTGTGGAAAGCTTGGGCATGCAAAGAAGGAATTGTTGGGAGCTTCGGGATAAGAAGAAACAAAGGAAGAAAACAAGGATGTAAATGTGGCATCGGGTAATGTATGTCGGGATGCTTTGATTCTTTCTTTGCATAATATTCTTGAATCTTGGGTTTTAGATTCGAGGGCTTCTTTTCATGCTACTCCACATAGGCATTATTTTGTTGATTATGTTGAGGGATTTTGGGCATGTTTTTCTTGGTGATGATGAGCCTTGTAGTATAGTTGGAAAAGGTTCATTCGAGTTAAGATGCGAGAATGGGAATACATGGCTATTGAAGGATGTCGGACATGTGCCTACATTAAGGAGAAATTTGATATCGGCAGGGCAATTGGGAAGTGATGGTTGTATTGTGATATTTATAGCTAACTCTTGGAAGGTTACCAAGGGTGCTCTTGTGGTGGCAAGAGGTAAGAAGGTTGGAACCTTGTATTTAACCACTGATAGTACTAATGATTGTAATCTTGTGGCTTCAGATGCAGATACAACATTATGGCACTATAGGCTCGGTCATATGAGCCATAAGGGCATGGACATCATAAAGAAGAATTTTCCTGGATATACAGAAACAGGTTTGGATTTCTGTGAGAACTGCATATATGGGAAATAGAAGCGAGTAAGGTTTCTCAAGGTTGGACCTACGAAGAAAGAGAGTAAGTTAGAGCTGGTACATTCTGATGTGTGGGGGCCGGCTCAGGTATCATCTCTTGGGGGTTCAAGTTATTATGTTACTTTTATTGATGATGCAACAAGGAAAGTTTGGGTTTATTGTATTAGAAACAAATCTGATGTATTTGACACTTTTGTTAAATGGAAAGCCTTGGTAGAGAATGAAACAGGTCTTAAGCTAAAATGTCTTAGGTCAGATAATGGAGGGGAGTATTGCAGCAATGAATTTAATGATTATTGTTCTAAGAATGGAATCCGCAGGCAAAAGATAGTTCCAGGAACTCCACAGCAGAATGGGGTATCAGAAAGGATGAACAGAACAATAATGGAACGTGCTAGGAGCATGAGGTTACATGCAGGACTGCCTCTTTCTTTTGGGCGTAGAAGCGGTGAGCCATGTTGTGTACTTGATAAACAGAGGACCCTCAAGTGCCTTGGATGGAGGCATACCTGAGGAGGCATGGTATGGTAAGAAAGTTGATTATTCATTTCTTAGAGTCTTTGGATGTGAAGTGTTTGTTCATATAGACAAGGATGATAGGACCAAGCTAGAGGCTAAATCAGAAAAATGTACTTTCATTGGTTATGGTGGTGATGACTTTGGATTTAAATGTTGGAGTATTAAGGACAAGAAAATCATTCGGTCTAGGGATGTGGTCTTTAATGAGAAAGTCATGTATAAGCAACAGTTGCAGGAAAATTGGAAGAATCCAAGAAATAATATGCAGTGGTAGAGGATCTTTCGGATGGGAAAGTGACCCATGAATCAGTTCAGGAACCTACTCAACAGGAACCCCAAACTCCTACAGTGAGGAGGTCTTCTAGGGTAAGAAAAGAACCTGAACGTTTTCTCCTTCTCTTTATTATTTATTACTCACTGATAGTGGAGAGCCAGAGAGCTTTGATGAAGCAATGTAGGTAGATTCCAGTAAGAAGTGGGAGCAAGCCATGGATGAGGAGCATAAGTCTCTCATGGAGAACCAGACTTGGGATTTGGTGAAGCTACCGGAAGGAAAAAGAGCATTGCAGAACAAGTGGGTGTATAGAGTTAAAGATGAAGAAGGAGGAAAGAAAAGATATAAGGCCCGGTTGGTGGTCAAGGGGTTTGCACAGAAACAAGGTATAGATTTTGATGAGATTTTTTCTCCTGTAGTAAAAATGACTTCTATTAGAACTGTTCTTGGAATAGTGGCAGCAGAAGACTTGCACTTAGAACAGTTAGATGTAAAGACTACATTTCTCCATGGTGATTTGGAGGAGGAACTATATATGTGCAGCAACTAGAGGGCTATGAGGTCAAAGGTAAAGAGGAGATGGTGTGTGGCGAAGAAGAGCTTGTATGGCTTGAAACAAGCTCCACGTCAATGGTATAAGAAGTTTGATAGCTTCATGATGGAGCAATGTTATATTAGATGTCATTCTAACCATTGCATGTATACAAAGAAATTTGAGGATGGAAGTTATATTATCTTGTGTTTGTATGTTGATGACATGTTGGTTGCGTAAGTAAAAACATGCAGGAAATAAAAGTACTCAAGAAGCTTGACTAAGTGAATCCTTTGATATGAAGGATTTGGGGCAGCAGACAAATCCTTGGTATGAGGATAACTCGGGATAGGAAGGAACGGAAGTTGACTTTATCTCAGGAAGAGTACATTAAGAAGGTATTGGATAGGTTTAACATGCAGGATGCTAAACCGGTTGGGACTCCTTTGGCAAGCCATTTCAAGTTATCAAAGGAGCAGTGTCCCATGACAGAGTAGGAAAGAAACCAGATGTCCAAAGTACCTTACTCATCAGCGGTTGGCAGTTTGATGTATGCTATGGTGTGCACTAGGCCTGATATTGCCCATGCAGTGGGAGTTGTGAGTAGATTTATGAGTGATCCAAGTAAAGAGCATTGGCAAGCAGTAAAGTGGATCCTTCGGTATTTGAGAGGGACCATGGGGACAATTTTTTCTACTGTGGATCAAACACCACTTTACGTGGTTATGTAGATCAGAGACATGGTGGAGATGTAAACAACAGGAGGAGCACGATAGGTTATATTTACATTGTAGGTGGGACAACAGTGAGTTGGATTTCACGACTACAGAAGTTGGTGGCTTTGTCAACCATGGAGGCTGAGTATGTTGCTGCCACAGAGGCAAGCAAAGAGATGATTTGGTTACAAAATTTCTTGAGGAGTTGGGGCATAAGCAGGAGGAATGTAAGCTGCATAGTGATAGTCAGAGTGCTATACACCTAGCTAAGAACTCTGCTTTCCACTCTAGGACAAAGCATATACAGTTAAGGTACCATTTCATCAGGACAACTTTGGAGGAAGAGAAGTTGAAGTTGGAGAAGATTCATACCAGTCAGAATCCTGCAGACATGATGACCAAGGTGGTCACAAGGGAAAAACTAAAGTTGTGTTCAGCTTTGGTTGGTCTTCACAGAAACTAGTGAAGGGTTGAGAAGCTTGCTCAGAGGAAAACTAGTCTCCAAGTGGGAGATTGTTAGGTTGTGGAGCCTGTTTTCATGTGTGAAAGTGTTGAAGACTATACACTAAGAGTACTATACACTTTTCATGTATCCTCATGAGTTTGAGGGGGTTGGGGCTAAAAAAAAAAAAAAAAATTAGGCGTAAAATTTTTTGGCCTCGAAAAATGCACCCGACATATCGGGAAACGTGCTTTTCTCATATGGGTGAGTTTTTTGACCCATAGGTTTATGGGATGGGTTTTCCCATGGTTTTGATACCCACGGTTTTGTAAAACTGCTTAAGCAGTTGTCTATTTATATGGTCTTATGCATATGATAGATGGACAAGCAAATGTATTGCAGATGTGTTTTGAATTCGGCTGTGAATTTCAGAGTTTGTTGAGCATAGCTCCAAAACGATCCAGGTATTGTATTGAGAGAGCGGTGGCTTGTAATAAAATCTGAGCAAGTGATTCTTGGTGGACGTAGCCCAAATTGGGTGAACCACATTAAATACTATCTCTTTGTGTTGTGTTATTTTATTCTACAATTTTATTTGAGATCTGTAATAATTTCGCATATTAGTTTTCTCTTTTGTTGCGATTCTCGTGAGGGATTATTCTCGCATATTTTTATCTCTTATTTCCTAACATGTGGATCCCGATGACCTGTTGTGGATCTTGCTGAGGTCTCTACTAGCGAGCTCCTACTTGAGTGAGTTCTCTAGGCACCTTGTGTCCCGATGGGGCCCTCAGGAGGAGGCCCCATACTCTGACCTCTCTATGCATCAAACCTCTGTGGAGGTTTATAATGTGGGTGGGACTATTGTTGGTGCTACTACCGTGGTCTAAAAGATGACTGTGATGAACCTTGTCCACCACGAGGAAGAGGTATCGAACACCTCGATCTAATGTACTACATCTCGCTATATGTGGCTCTCGGGAGTTGGTCTCACCCTACCGGGTCTTTCCCCGAGTCTCCTATTTTATATATGCCTTCTCACAGCCTCAACTAATGTCTATGGATAGTGGATATGTACTTCACCTCCAATGTATAGATTCGGGACTCGGATGAACATGTGGATATGCACCTACTCATCTTGTATGTAATCAACATACTATAGTAGATCTAGAAATCTACTCTCATACTCTGCCACTTTAAGAGATGCCGTCGAAGGTCATGGAACTCATCTATCCGCTGCTATATGAACCTCCGTGACAAGTATCTACTCCTAAAATGATCCTCAAAGAGCTCCCTGTAATGGTCTCATTAATCAACATGGAGCTTCGCTCCTTTGTTGCCACTGCAGGACACCAGATCCATCCCTCAAGTAGATGGATCACAACACGAGCTTTTGTGTTGCTATAACAAGGACAAAGCTTGAAGCACCCGCTCAACCTCACTAACCAGACTCTTCCTAAAATCCACTTGTGTCACCGAATAATGTGATGGCCAAATCTTCAAGATCTCCTGATGTGATTAGCATACTGTGGTCCGACGGCCTCTAGGCCTCAGTATGCTCATCTCTAAGCCTAGTGGCTTCGAGACCCTCTCTCTATGTCCCAAACTTGGTCACCCGTCCCTCTATGGTGACTATGCTCTCAAGCTAATTGTGCATGGAAGTTCTCTCCACCATGCTCCTCACCGGGTTGATGAGATACATGACCCTCAATGGAAGTGACTCTATCATGTATCCTGGTTTCGCATGTCCTCGTATTGATCCTCTCGTGTAGAGTGACATTAACATCCCAAGAGTCACAGTAAAACTGTGTGGTAGGAGGATGACTACTACAACATGATCCTAGGAGGTGGTAAGTCTAGATCTATGTGAAAATACCCTCATCCCATCTCGCACCTCCTACACGTACTCAAGGTGAGAATTAGTTCATCTTTGTAAGTTTTATTCGGTTTCCATGTTTACTAAAATATGTAATTTCTAAACTAATTTTTTTTCTAGATTTAAAAGTGTGCTAGGTTTAAGGTTCATTTCTCAAGTTTCTAGTGTGCCCAATGGCCCAATATTTTGAACCACTACTCTAATACCAAGTGTAATGCCCATAAAACAACCCATTTGAGACCAAGAAACAACCTAGGAATAGATAGGAAAATTATGGAATAATTTTTTTGTTTAAAATTGTCTTCAACTAGGTTACAAGACAACAATTGTCACAAACAAGGTTCCAAATCAATAATAATTTCTTGGACTATATTTTTTTCTTTATTAACAATTATTAAAGGTCACAAGGTCAAAATTTAGGGTTAGAAATTTGAATTAGGTTAAGAGGGTAATTTCACACTACACCACTCTCTAAGCGGCTTAAAAGATTCAACTTGATTTTTATTAGGATTAATGCTCTCAAAACTTCCCTAAAACATTCCCATTGAATAGGAAATTTCCTCACCTTTCTAATTTATAAAAGAGTCCTCCTAAATCTGTATATTTCTAGACAAGTTATGGGTGGGCGGACCTGGAAGGAAAATTTTCCCAAAAGCGGGTCTCATGAGCTTGTGGGAGAAAAATTTTCCCAACTCGGGTCTCATGGACTTCAGAGAGAAATTTTTCCTAAAGGAGGAATGTAGACCGCTGGGGTGGGGAAGCAATTTTTTTCCCCATACGTGGGCCGGTAGAGCAAGGAGAAAATTTGGCATATTTTCCTTCTTTGGGAAAAAGTGCGATTTACCTCCTCGCACCCGTAAGCCCGAAGAGGACACGTGTCGCTTTTTACAACACTGGGTGGAAAATCGGGTCATCGAAGTGATTTAAGACATTATGTATTTTCAACCAAAAAGCACTAGGGATCAAAAATGGTTCTGCACCTCCGCCGACACCCAAGGTGCCACGTGTTGATCTCTAATTGGTTGTGGCGCGCAAGGAGGCGGAGGAAACTTAAAAAAATTTCCCAAAATTTTTCCAAAACGCTAAATTAAAAATGGATCCACTCCTCCGCCAACACCTCGTGTTCCACGTGGCAACCTTTGATTAGCTGCGGGGTGGTGGGGAAAATTAGAAAAAAATTCCCAAAATTTTTTCAAAGGCTAAGTTTAATGTTGCGAACCCGCTGAAAAAGACAACTAAAGGGAAAAAGCGGGTGTGGGTCCACGGGGAAATTTTTCCAAACTTTTTCTCTCAGACCTAGGTGATTTCTTGAACAAAAATAAAGGCATGCGTGTTAGTGGAGTGGTGAGGGAATTCATTCCTTTGATGTTTTTGACCAAAAGTGCTAAGGGAAAATTCGGGCCCATGGGTCCGCCAAGGAAATTTTTCCCAAATTTTTTTGATGATTTGAATTATTTTGATGCCAAATGAAGGAAAACATCAGAAGGCCATAAATTTTGATAAAGAGCTTGGTTTTGAGAAAATGAGGACTTTCTAGAAATATCTCGATGTCCTATTTACACAGAATCATTAAATTTTGATTTTGATAAAGTTTAAGGAGTTAATTTCAAGAAAATGATCTACGGGCTTTTAAAAGGCAAATTGGTAAATTTTAACTTATGAAATTTTAATCAATTGATCTTCTTCCTCCCTCAACTTGTCCATTAAACATGGATAATTGTTCATATATGGATTTATGATGGATCTGGAAGGTAAGTTTGTTTGATTGAGCTCCAATTTGAAAATTTACAAATTTGACAACAAAACGACAGTGAAACGATTTGAGCCCGAGTTTGCTAAGTTTTCTAAGAAATTCCTTAAGTGTTAATGTCTAGATGAATTTGTTTAGATCTTATTATGTCCAATTTAATGTTTCATTTGTTATTTCTTTGTTGTAGGTTTGGTCTGTGCATTTTGGATTAAATAATTGCCAGTTTGAAAATATAAAACAGAGATCAAATTTTAAAGGGTCTATTTTCCATTTTCTTCTTCCAAGTATTAGAATACATTCCAATTCTAATCTAATACATTTAGTTGATTCAAATCAAACTATTCAAAACCAAAATGTAATTCTGATTTCAAATTTTACACATTTCAAAGAGACAAAATTATGTATTTTTCTCACACGCATTTCTTCCTTTCAAACAAAGATCTTAAATACATTGAAATAATCATATTCAATACAACAATGCAATTTGAGAAATGTAATACATTCATTTACTGATTCCAAAAGACAACTTACAACTTCTTACTTTCATTCCTCAAATTCATCATACAAAATACAATTGTTTCTTTCAAAAGCATGAGTAAACAAATTATATCTCTTTCACATTACAATATACAAATTTCGAATAAATACAACATATTTCCATTACAAACATTTACAAGTTCATCCAATTCAAGTGGGAAAGGTTATCATATGGTTTCATTTCACAAGGAACTATCAAACCTGTTTTTCCCACTCTCTAGAACAACAACATGCAAATTTCACATTCTTCAAATTTGATCACCACAAGAGCAGGGGAAAGGCAACGCTCTCCACCCAACCAAGACATCCAATGAAAAGGAGAAGCCATCCTTATTCATTGGCCCCTAAGCCCCAACCACAATGTAATAAGAGATGTGATCCAACTCATGGAAACAACAGGCTTCCACAAACACACAAGCAACATTTTCACAATAAGAACACAGTCCAAAACAAAATGTAGTTTACAACTACATTAAAGCATGAAAAACATTACTGAGGCTTCATCAAGCAAGCCAAAGGATCAAGAAACTATGGGGGATGCTTCTTATGCCTCTCAAAAGGGGAAATGGGTATCACCACCTAAATTACAAACTACCAAAATATAGTATATCAAAACCCTAACATTCCTTATGCCTCCCAACCTCTTATGGAACCCCATAACGAGTAAAGAAATGCAAGCTATTTATTTGTAAGGTCGAACCCAAATCCCAACTCCCTCCACACTTATACCTCCCCAAAACACTTGTGCCTCGACAAAATAAACCCCATAGTCTTCTCCTACACCATACCTAGGCCATCTACCAAACAGCCCACAAGCATGCCATAAACATTCACACAATAACATTTACATTCATAAAAGAAGAGCATTTCAAGAGCCAAGCTCTTACCTCTCCATGATGGATTTTCTAAAGTTCCAAACAACAGTTTTTCCAAGAAAACAATCCAAAAATCCACCAAACACCAAGCATGCAACAACCTTCAAATTTCTCTAACATTAAGAGCTCCCAAAATAGCAAGGAATTCTCCCAAGAATGAAGTCTCCAAAGTGAAGCAAACCAAAAATAAGGAAAAGAATTTGAATTTTATAGAAGAGGGAAGGGAAGAGGATGAGGTGGATCCATGTAGGATTCCACATCACACATCCTCAACCCCAACCCAAAAGTCAACTTCATTCTCCAATGCATAATAAATAGGTGGGTGAATAATATAACAGTTTACTTACATACTCAAATCCAACCCACACCCCAAAGGACTGAAATTAAACCATGTAAGAAAAGTGCAATTAAAACTTATAATTTGACTTACACAAATGCATTATAAAAGTCTAAAATCAACCCTCCAACCATAGGTATGGTTGGTAAATGAATTTAAGAGGTATGGGACAAGTTTAACTTGTCCCACAAGCCTCTAAAATCAGCCTCCAAGGACAAATTCGAATTTCCATGAAGGTGGAGTGTTTCACACTCAAAAGTTAACTTACACATCACTTACACATCTCTTACAACACTTTAATTCAAGGCCAACAACTCTATTAATTACTTTCTTATGACATATTTTAATTAATTAACTTAACAACATGATTACTCACAATATTACACACCATTTAATGAATAATGAAGGGATAAATGCACCACAAAATAAACACATGCAAACATAAACAAAGGAACCAATAAATAAATACACATAACCCCTTGGTCACATTTAAAGGTGATCCCCCATGGGAATCCCTAACACACACAAACACACACAAACAAATACTAGTTTCCATGGTGACCTTGTTGAATTCATCTAGAATTCCAATGTGGTTGGTCTCCAATCCCTCGATGTTTGTTGTGATATTTTAACTGCAAAACACAAATACCTCCTTCGGCCTCATGGCCATATCAGAACATCCAAAATAATATAAATAAAATTCTAAAATCATCTAGATATATGGATCACAACAACATCCAAGCAACCAATAAGATCATTTACAATTTTACTCAACAACTATATCATCATCAAATAATTTCCATTTCTAGGTCTACTCACAATATCCAAATATGACTCCGAACAACATCCATAGTATAACCATGTCAAATAGTATATCAACATCAATATCAAAAATGCCTCTAATAATCATCATGCATCATAACTAAATCAAGTCAACAATAATCCATGATCTAACATCTAACATTATACTATAATAAAGTCCATAATCATGTCCATAATATAATCAACAGTATCATGATTAATATCAAAAAGGTGTCAAAGGGAAATGGGCATTATATCTTGATCTTTGGATACAGGAAACAACGTTACTTGGCTTCCATTTATAACAATAGAGATATTTGTAAATTTGTGTTATGAATTCTAAATCTGTATGCATTTCATGTTGTTTGGAAATCACATCACTCCCTTTATTAGGATTGATCACTACCCCTATCTTTTTGAAGGTGATTTTAAAGCATCCATGGCTTTATCATAGAAGGAATTATCAATGAATAGAATTTCACTAAGCCATAGGCTAGATGACTCCCGTTCAGAACTAAACAAAAACTATTTACTAGGTGATTGATAACCCCTGTGTGTTCTTAGCCATTCCCATGTTGTTATGCTTATTTTTTACAAGTAGATTCAATGATGGTTCTAGAAACAAGACTAGGAAATATGGTCCTAATATTGTCATGCCCTCTTATTGAGTCATCGAAACATATATTAGTCTTGTTGATACTTAGTACTAATTACCCATAAAATCTAATTCTCTAGCTTTCATTTTCTTTTCTCATCTTCCATGTCCGTATTGAATAACCGATTTGATAGGGGAGCCTCCCTCTTCAATGGTGATACACCGAATATGAATATGATTCTTGAGAGTTGACCCTCATCCAACCATAATACTAGTATGACATCCTTTGTTGGTAATGCTGCATGGTTAAGGGTTGAGTGTTTAGGGTTAAGGGTTGAGGGTTTAGGGTTTAAGGTTTATGGTTTAGGGAACTTAGGGATCAAGTGTTCAGGGTTTAGGATTCATAGTTTAGGGTTTCACTTTTAGATTTTAGGGTTTAGAGCCTATGATTTAAGGTTTAGGTTTAGGGTTTAGGGTTAAGGGCTCAATGTTTAGGGTTCACATTTTATGGTTTAGGGTTTAGAGCCCATGGTTTAAGGTTTAGGTTTTAGGGTTCATGATTTAGGTTTTAGGGCTCAAGGGTTAGGTTTTAGGGTTTAGGGTTCAGTATTTAGGGAATAAAAAATCTAATGGTATTAATATTTTGCACTTGATCTTCAGTCTATAGTAGTGATTACAAAGTGAAAACTACTCTTGATCTTCTACACTACAAGGATCAGAAAACCTCATATATTACTAATCTCTACAAACATATTTCTCCCCACATATACTTGTGCTATTGAATGTCAATTTCTTCACACTTAGAAACAAATTTCACATTTATCATATTTCCATGTATGGTATTCTACAAGCTAGATGACCCATTGGAAGCTGGAAAAAATAACCACATTCTCAAATTCACATTCATGATTCACTTTGATACATGTTCATATTAACAAGAACCTCTTCTTTTTGAAATTTCAAGGTTTTTCTCATTAAATTGGTAAGGATTATGCATACTCCAAAAATTCACAAACTATATAAAAATGGAGATAATTGTATTGGGTAACATTTCTTTATACCGAATTAATCTTGGAAATCTCACATTTCCCTCCTTCAAAATATCAACAAATGAAAGGCATCAAATTGTGATTACTATATTTGAATGTTGACAAAGAAGATGAACCCTTTTCAATTGAATACTCTTGTTAATACTATAATAATGGGTAAGACACAAAACATTGAGTGAGTGAAATATTTCCCATGCGATGGGAAAAAGAAGATATTTGTATTGGGTAACATTTCTTTGTGTAAGGTTCCCGCAGGGAAGGGGTTGCTTAGAAAATGGTTATACAATTTTTTTCTTAGATATCTGTCATTTCTCTCCTTGAAAATTTTTGTACCAATTTCAATCATTCTCATTCGTATCCTTTTTAGAAGTCTTTCAACAAAATCTATAGGCTCAAATATGTAAAATATGCATCTACCTTGAAATGACACCTAATTGAGTTTGTTTGTATAACTACCTTGTTTATGAGGGATGGGACAAGTAACTAAATGGATATGGCAACTAACTTGTGCCTTTCAATACATATTACATATCTATGCCAAAATTGTTTCTCCCCACATATACTTTCTCTCTTGAATGTCAATTTCTTCACACTCTGAATTTTTTTTAGCATTTCTCATATTTCCTTGTATGGTACTATGCAAGTCTAGATGATCCATTGTAAGCTAGAAATAATAATCACATGCTCATATTCAAATTCATGATTCACTTTGATACATGTTCATATTCACAAGAACATATTCTTCCTTGAAAGTTACCTAGTTTGTCTCAGTAAATGTGTCTCGTTGTATCCAAGGATCGAGGACTACTAGGGTATGTGGCAGGATTGGACATTCAAGATTCATTGAGTGTCTGACTTAGAATTTCATTATATCTGGAGAAACATTCTCAAATATGGGCTTAATACATCTTGGAAAATAAAATTGAACCTCAAAAATACTCTCAAATTCACAACTTACACAATAACTAAATGGTTTAGCACTAAATGGTTTAGGATTTAGCGCTCATGGTTTAGGGTTTAGGGATTAGGGCTATGGGTTAAATGTTTAAGGATTAGGGTTTAAGGTTTATAAATAAGGGTTTAGGGTTAAGTGTTTATGGTTTAGGAATTTCAGGTTTAGGGTTTATGGTTTAGGGGGTTTTAGGGGGGTTTAGGGTTTAAGGTTTTATATTTAGGGTTTAGGGTTTAGGTCTCAAGGTTTAGGGTTTAGGGGTCAAGATCAAGGATTAGGTTTCGGGTTTAGTTTAGTGTTTATGGTTTATTGTTTAAGATTTAGGGTTTAGGATTTAGTGTTGAGGGTTTAGGGTTTATGGTTTAACATTTAGGGCTTATGGTTTAGGGTTTAGGGCTTAGGGCTTAGGGATTAGGGCTATGGCTTGAATTTTTAGGATTTATGGTTTAGGGTTAACAACTCGGGGTTTATGATTTAGTGTTTAGGGTTTAGGGCTTAAGGTTTAGGGTTTAGGGTTTATGGTTTTAGGGTTAAGTGTTGATAGTTTAGGGTTTAGGGTTTAGGGCTCATGGTTAAGGGTTAAGTGTTGATGGTTTATAGTTTAGGGTTTACGGTTTAGGTCTCAGGGTTTAGGGTTTAAATTTCATGTTAGAAGTTTCGTTACTCAAAAACACAACCTAGGGTGTTAGGAAGGTGTTTTCAACTCACAAAAATTGGCCCCATCCTCGTGAGATCCTTACCCATGCTAAACAATAGCCTATTTATGATAGTACCCATTCCAGAGGTACTTATCAATGTTTACAAATATTAACCTATCACCATGTGGTGTTTACCTCTCCTCTGCTTACAAATTTAGGGCCATTTTTGTCTAGACCTAAAAGGGGTAGTTACACTATTTTGAAATTATTCATGAAACCTTCAAGTTTTAGATAAAAATGGATGCTACCAATATGTATAGGATTCACATGTCGTTCCAGTTCCTTTTTGTTTTTCTTCTAAATCCTTACGGATCTCCCAAAGTCATCATTCTTCACCATTATGTATAGGATTCACATATCTTCACCATTAGAGTGTTTGTTCCCTGCACCTAGAAAACTCATTGTTGAGAAAAATGTCCTTGAATGAGTAAACCTTTCCTAAATCTTCCCAAACACTCCTAAAATATCAATATCTAATCCAAAAGGCCACAAAACCTAAATAATGCCTATATTCTTTCACAAAATATATATCGATTGTATAATTTAAACCCTAAAAGCTTAAAGATTGAATGCTAAAATCCTAAAAAATACCTATGTCCTGACCATATTAGAATCTGAAAAACTATCTTATAAACCATGATAGATGGAGTTGTGAGAATAGTTCCACAAAGTGTGAAAGTGACCTAACATCTTATATTTACTAAAATAAATTTAAAGTATAAGTTTTTTTAATATTATTATATTTTATTTAAAATATTAATATATATATATATATATATATATATATATATATATATATATATATATAAAATAGAAGAATAACTTATACATTAAATTTATTTTAGTAAATATAAGTATGCATAAAAAATGTATACCACATAACACAAAGAAATGTGAGCACGTTTTAATGCGCTCGTTTCATCTTGTTGGGGTTTAGAATACCCAACCCAAAGGCTTGGATTTGCCTTGGATTTCCACGCCGAGGTTTGGACTATGTTTAGCGTGATTAAAACCATGTTTAACAATAAAAATCAAACTTTCACATGTGTACCCCAATATCTCGTGCATTAAACATAATATTCAAAAATAAATTATACTACGATGTCAAGCTTGGTTTTACCTTAATGATGATATAACTCTTTCTAAAATCTGATTAGTTTAAGGCTTTCATCGATAATTTCTTTTACTAGTGTCTTGTTTTCTTGTAAAAATCTATCCATACATTTTGGAGCACAATTTATGATTTTTTCATCCAATTATTTTTTTAAAAAGTGTTTTTTCTAAACTTCATTCTAAACTCACTCAAAGCAAACTAAAAAATCACTTTTTTCTCAAATTTATGGGGGTGTACACACAAATATTTCATTTTCGGGATATGTGCACTTTGAAAATTACTAAAGGATTATATATTCATCCAAAAATTATGAAAAATTAGAGGGACCTCATACATGGTCTTAGGTAACTTTTTTACCGAAGGGATTTGAAAAAATAAATATAACTCAATAAATGAGGGTTGCACACACAATAGGTTTTTATATTTTTTTACACAAAAATATACATACTTTGTGAGTGCACCACATTTGACCCTCTTAATCTCAACCATTTAAAAAAAATTAGTAGTTTATAAACTAGATTCCAATCTCTATGGTACTTATTCTTATCACTTTGTCAAATTTTGAGCATAGGCATGCCGAATTATTCGATCAAGTTCAGGTTTTGATAATTTTAGGAAAATGGTGTCCCTTTTTTACCCCTTTTTGGCCACCCTATGATAGGGTCGGACTGACCTCAGTGGCCACAATGGTGGACTTACTAAATGAGCGTTGCACTACATTACAAACCCAAATGTAGTTATGTGTGTGTGTGAATCATGCCCTAGGTTTCTCTTGTGTCAGTCACACTTTGTGATGTAGCAAGCTAACTATGGGTAGAAAAATGTAGTTAATAGTGGATAGAATATAATTAACTTCCCTCCTATGCTTTGTGATGCAGATGAACCAACCTTGTTCCTTGTGATGGAGCTAGATGGATGAAAATGAGCTCTATATGCCTTAGATGGATGCAACTATAGGTGGATGATAGTAGTTACTAGTGCTTGGTCCTTCATTATGGTCTGATAACTTTGTATTTATATGATTCTCTTATTCTAAGTTCGTAATTAACCCCAAAAAGGCTGACCATAATAAAAATAAAATGTAATGCTATAAAGTGCCCAAAAAAGTGAGAAAAGTGTAAAATGACTTAAGGTGGCCATTGGTGCCCTAACTAGCCTAATTGATCGCCCCTGTAAAGCGTGCATAATAATTTGGGATATGTAAAAGTGCGGGAATGTGTGTGGTAAAGGTGCAATGACAATAGAAATTAAATAAAAATGACCTAGAGACATGAGCTAATTAGTATTTTCTTCACCTTTGAAAAACCATATGAATAATAGTATGTGACCGGGATTAAATATTACCCAAAGTGCATGATTTAGTGTTTATAGTAAATATTTCCTTCTTGAATAAATGGTGCAAGAAGATAGAGACTAGAAGGATGTGAGAAAATACTTGAAGAACTCCATGAAAAAGTGAAAATCATAGGTTAGATATTCAAAAGTTTTTGGCTATTGTCAAAATCCATTAACATGCCCCTATTAGATAAAGAAACAAAACAAAAGGTTCTTTAAGATATAGTATTCCAAACAAAATATAGATTTGAGAGTGTAGACACCTATAATTACACCAAAGCAATTTAAAACTTAAATTGTGCTAATTATCCCCTCGCAAAGAGACATATCGTCAAAGCACTCAATATATTAATTACACTAAGCTAATTCACTATCCAACAAATACCTAATTAATGACCTTCCGTTAATAAATCACCCCTTTTACCTAGACTAATTAATTATTATTAATTAATTAGCTTTCCCTTCCATTTAACCAATAAATCAATATTTAATTGATTTAATCCCCTTTAATAGCCTAAATCGCACTAATATTCTTCTAATAGCTTCTATAAACACCTACCTATTAATTAATCACCTTGATTAATTAAAATACCCCCAACTCCCATGACTTGCTAAACATGTATTAAATAAAGTAAGGTTACCTTTAATAAAGCAACCTTATCCATTCCTAATCATGTTTTACCTTTATCCCACAATGAGAATGTTGAGTCCTTATCCTTTGGGCTATATAAAAGAGCCCTCCACCTACCTTTTACTTACACCTAAACTTTCTAAGAAGCAAATGCAAAGCATATAGCAAGAAAGAGACTAAGAGCTTACCTTGCCCTTTTGAGATTTCATCATTGAAGAGTTAAGCCTCTTTCTTAAAGTGTTTGGGTCATATGGGAGGTGTCAAAATCCATTAACTTTGATTAGCCCCCATTCCTAGTTCTTGGAGCATAAGGACAACTAAAAGCCATGGAGCTTACTTAGGTCCATTCATTTATTTGTTGTTAGAGAATAGAGGAGTTTAGATATTTAGCATTGTTAGTTTCAAAGTTTGTATTGATGAATGCTAAAGATCTAACCCTTGTTTAATTCTTATCATGATGGTGTTTATGCTTTTTTAGCTAAATTGTAGAACTATTTTAGGTGGTAGTTCTTGCTTCATTTGATTTAGCATTAACAAAGTATACATGCAGAGAGAGAGGAATCACATCGTCAAGGAAGTGATTCACAGAGGATAACATTGCCAACAAGTGTATCCTTGAGTCCTTATAGTCATGAGGGAGTCACTTGGTAAATGAATTCTAATACACATGTGATCATGATATTTTAAATATTGCCCTTATTTTCTAATTTGTAACTACATAGTTTCAATATTGGGTCCCCATTTTACGCTAGTACCCATATTTATGCCGATATACTAACAATAACAATCTAAATAAAACTTACCTCTTTATGTTCACATGTTTTATATATCACCTTTCTAAGGTGACCCTTGGTTTCAATGTAAGGAAATTAATGAATAAATAATTAAAGTATAAGGTGAGTAAAAAGTGTATCTTTGAGATATAATCAATGAAATAAAAGATGCAAGAATTTAAAAAAGAAAAAAATTATTAGTGTCGAAACTATCACTAAATATTCCCAAAGATGGAGAAATAAATTCCACCCTTAGTAGATGGAAGGAAGTTTAAGAGGAGATTTGCAACGAAGAGTTTTAATTTTCATATGACATAATAAAATAAGACTTTGTGTGGATGGAAAAGTAAATTAAATCAATGAGATATTGACTAGAGATTTTGTAAAAGTATTAAAGCGCACACATGAAAAAAAAAAATTAATCGGAATTGAAATGTAGAGAAAAGGTAGAAGAGAGGTAGTAAGTTATTATGTTATTATCCACAATCTAAAATGAGAGAACCTTTCATTAGGGCATAATATTTAAGAAGCCAACATCATTCATAGAGAAAAACGCATAAGATTTCAACACCGAAAATAGTGAGATAAATTTGGTTCATAGAAAAATTACTAGTTGTTAAGATGATATATAGACACTATTGAGAAAATCATGAGGATAAAAAGTGTAAACCCTAAGCATAAGCTGATTTGCAAGATGTGGCGGTGTTTAATTGATATTAAAGCATGTATAAAGCCTAGTGTATAAATGAAATGGAGATATGTTACTCAAGTGATGAGAGATTCATGTATCCAAGCAATTTTATTGTAAAATATTATAAGGAAGTTGTAAAAGATAGAGACATATGATATTGTTAGACTAGTCTATGTTAATCTATCATCTATATTTTATGTTGCATTTATTTCTTATGGAACTAATGTTATCTCTAATGTTTAGACTAATTAATATAAGGAAATAGATGTTACTTATGTTTTATAGTAATTTAAAGTTCTTATGAATGCATCTTGATAGAGCTTATTAATGATTTATTTCGTATGGAATTGATGTTATCTCTAATGTTTAGACTAATTAATATAAGTAAATAGATGTTACTTGTGCATTATGGTAAATCAAATTTCTTATGAATGCATTTAATAGAGATTATTAATGGAGTTAGTATAGCATTAATTACAACCACCTAAAATTGAAAGGGATCAAAAACCTCCTATGACTTTGAGTGAGTTCTTAAAGGGGAACCTAAAAGGAAATTCAACAATTAGAGTGGTATGATTATCTATTATGAAGAACTAGATAAGTAGTAGGATTTAAACCCCAACAACATCTTAAATCATGAAATATTTACATTACTCTATGGAAAATTTACAACTTCTATATAATATTTTTATGTGACATGTTATAAAGTTGTGATTGTAGACACTAAAATCTCAGTAACGCCCACATTTTCACACACAAAAACAACAGTAAAAATACCAGGATAATTTTTTTTTTACTTACATTGCTCACTACACAACGCCACAAGGGCTCCAAGTAAAGAAAACTCAAAGACGCATACGACACTTACAAGTCATCAACTCACATAGACACATGACAACACCATAGACATGTCGATGCCACACTTTTCCCAATGAATGAATACTAGCAATGACCCAACCATAAGAAAAGGACTCAAGGATTGGAAAACCCACAACACATCATTTCATTAATTGCATCTTAGTTATGATTAACATTCTAAGAACATTATTGAGCAAGGACAATTTCCTCCTTTTTCCAGCTACAAATTCTTAAGTTCATTCCACATTTAATTTATAGTTCGACCATTTTAAGTTGGATTTTTATCCTTTACAAAAATTTCCATAACTTACATACTTATTTGGCATAATTCAAATTACATATAAAGTACTTAATTATCTTGTTCTTATGTTAAGAATATGCTTCTCAAATGTTTATTCAATGTCTACATTTTACCCTTGCAACTCAAGTGAATCTGACTTGATGTCCAGAAAGCAATATTAGGATTTAAGGGAGGGTGGTTTAGATTCAAGATACCTTTTCCCTATAAACATTATTTGATCACGGTATCTTTATTTCCCAATTCGACATTCCCAAAATAAGAAATTGTATTTAGATTATAAATATATATCTTTTGTTCTACTTGAAGTTTGATCTCACCAAGGGGAGACTCATATTCTTTGTAACACATGAAAATGTTTAATTGGGTTAAAAGGGCTCCAAGAGTGGCATTATTCCTGACCTCAAATCTCATGTTTATTCTTATATGCTTTACTATTACATCACATTTTGGTCTCATTATTACCCTCGCTTTAAAACAAAAGAGTTACGAAAGTACTTTCCTGACATCTTAAAGAAGTACATGGTTGGAAGCATTATGAACTACACATGAACCACAAGTAATTTGTGTTCAAGGTAAGATCCCATGTTTCTGCATTTCATGATTCTGTATGTGAAATTTATTTTATTCTCAATGTTCACAAAAGTACGTGACAAGGATTACGGGACAATATTTCGGTTTCTCGGGTTCTCTAAAGTCAACATATTACAAATCAATTTCGTTTGCAAAGAGTTACTTATAATTTTCTACCCACAAGTTAACCTCCTGATCAACTATGGTTTAGTTTAATTCCAATTTTCACTCAAAATTTATGCCTAATTATAGATTAGATTAAGGTTTAAAAACATATTTATCCTATACACTCTCCGTAAAAGATCAAGGCACTATATTGTCACTAGCCAAAGATAAGACATTTAGTTGAGAGGATCAAAAGAGGTTAATAACAAAATTTTAAGTGATAGTACAACTATTTCACTAGCTCCATGATTTCATCTAGATCCCACAAGAAATTTATTCGATGAAGAAGTTTAATTCTAAATCTATTTTCGAAAGACAAGGTAGTCCACTAGGATACGAAGGAAGCGTTAGCTCTACTTACTCTAGATAAAGTTTGACTGTGTCGCTCCTATCTGTCAGATTTATGTCGATGTCACTAAACATACCACCTAAGATGATAAACCCATTCATGGGCTCTTGTTTATCTAAAATATGAGGTTCCATTGAGTGCGAGTTTAAGTTCAATCTACGTTTTCAATTTCTTCTATGGTAAAAAGTATCACACATGAAGACAAGTTATGCACAAATATTATACAAGGGTTAAGTGTTTCGATTAAATCTCTTTATTGCGTTTACAAGGTAAGAATACAACAAGCTAATTAATTAATCATTTATTCAACACTTCGAATATGCACTACAAGATATTAACTTCAAATTCATTTATATATATATATATATATATATATATATATAACTTTACCATACGTACTATGAATCAAATTGAACATATGATTAAATACACAATTCCTAGATGTCCCTAAAGACTAGCATCTCATACCTATTAGCAAATTTCAAATATAAATTTTTTCAGAATTGAGACTACATTATACATGTATTCAGTTTACAAAGAACTATATAAATTGCAATGATAAATAATGAATTACACATCACCTTTTTGCCATCATTCTTGCATCCTACAAAACCATGTGAGGATGAAATCAGCGATAAATCGCTGGCATGACATCCACCCTAATCTAACATAATTAACATTTTCAATTTCCCATTTACATATAATAATAAATACAATTTGCAATTGAAAGAAAATTCTTAGAGACATGTATTCATTACATTTCATTTCACTTCATTTCATAACTCAGGAGAGAGAAAGAGAAGTGAAGAGAGAGAAAATGCCATTTTGTCAAAAGTTCTATTTCACACAAAAAGTTACACTATAGAGTTTTTAAATAGTTATTTACATGTGTCAAAAGTTTCCATGGTGGTTTCGCAACCCGACGAGGGTCCCACAACTTTCTATTTTTACATTTTCTTGCTAGCTACAAAATGTTCAAATCGGGCTCCGAGGCTAAGAAACCACTTTCAAAGATTGTTTTCAAAACACACCACGGTTAAATTTTTGTGTCCACTTATATACCAAGATTTCATAGCAATTGACAAAATTTGGACACGTGAAGCAGTTTATGTTTGGCGGAAAGTTTTCGGGGCCATTGGCATCGTAATTGACCCAGTTGCGAATGAATAAAAGTTAGCTTAATGGCTCATAAAACCATATCCAAAACTGATGTTCGATGGATGAATGCGCGATTAGAAACTTCCTACAAGTTCCCCTATATAAGGATAATTCATTAGAGTCGATGGGACGAGAACTAGAAAACATTTTTAAAATGATGACAAGTTTTCTGAAGCCACCAAGCCTAATTGGTCTAGTTTGACCAAGTCAAACTGCCGACCAACGGCCTACAAAATGCCATTTCCAAACTATCCGAGAAAAGTGTTTTTCCCTAAACTTAAAGTTCCATGTAATTATCTAGTAGAAAAACTAGAGGTTTACGAAGATGGATAATAATTTCTCTATCAAGGTTTCAATTGGCGATTCAAAATGAAAGCCAACTTTCTAGATTTATCAACTTCCCACCACCGCAAAATAGTGTAACAGTGGGATCCTATAAGGGTGTCAAAAAGATCAAAAATGTTCATTCGGGGTCAATCCAAGGATTAGTGACACCTCACATAACAAGGTATGCGAAAGAATCTTAACCTCTCTTTTTCTCGGAGTTACGAAGGTCACATTGCGAGTCCCCATAAATTGATATTTATCTAATTAAACCAGGAGATGGTCAACATATTTTCCGGGAATTCAACTTCAACTTGTCGATAAAACAATACTGTAGTGATCTAGTTTTGGTTAGGACATTTTCTAAATCACCTCAAAATGAGGGTTGAAGATCATGGTTTACTATAAATGGTTATTTTGATTACGTGAGTTACGATACGACACTTTATTACTTTGCAACAAGTTAATGTAAAATAATTAAATCTATTATAATCCCAAGATTTTAAAATTATATTTCATTGCAAATGAAAAACTAAAGTACAAGAATTATAAAAGATAAGGATAGATGAACCATGCTTGGAAATACTAACGTCTGCAAGGTAGGAGGTGCTTCGGGTGGGTTCGACCACATTTTGCAAAGCTCTAACCCTCTCTTAACATTCTTCCAAATAGTTTGCATGCAACCTTAAGCTAATTTGAATACCCACATGCAATATGACCAACACACGACCATAGGTCTACAATATTCTACTCTCTTCTACACTTGTGGATTCTTGCACCCTATACTGAAGCCCCAAATTTACACAGGTACGAATGAGGCTCACAAAGGTTTCAAATTTCATCTAGATCTGCTAATGATAATTACTTAAATCCCTATGTTGTCTTTTAGACAAACCCGCAATCATGGCACTCCATGAAACTATAGTTCCTTCATCAATTTAATCAAACACTTGGCGTGTGCAAACTCTATACACCCGTATTTGTTTTGTACATCTCTAAGAGTGTAGTCCCCAGTATAACATCCATCTCAAACCCACTACACAAAAAAAGTCCATGGATCAATTTTCCTTCCATTTTTCTTTGACAACTATCCATGGTCTGTGCTAAAGCAAGTTCCCTAGTATCAAACTAAACCAACTAGAGCCTAGTAAAAATTACAAGAGGTATTCGAATGAAACTATTGCCGATGGAATGCACAGAGATGTTGCAGGAGCACAAACATCAGTTCTAATGGGTAGTTGTTTGTGAGATTTGGTGCGGTGATTTCACAAAACACTGTTCGACTGGAAAGAGACTAGATTGTGTTGTGTCAGAGAAAAAGCATCCCCACGATCCCTTTCTATCTCAGTTCTGCTCTCTCTACGGATGAGCCAGTTTTCCACAAACAAACAACGACCCATTTTTCTTGTAATAGTCACACACAAAAAAAAGTGCCCCAAGGCCATTTCAGTGGATCCATATGGCACATATCCTGCAGTCAATCCAGTCCCATAGCCAAGTTCACATGCTAAAAATCTTCCATAGTTTATATACACATCTACCAGAGCTTGTATTTTTGCACAGGCTAGGAGGAAAGTCCAAACTCCACGACCTTGCCAATATCCTCTTAACTGCATGAGAAAGGGACATTAGAGAAGAACACGGATATCCATCAAAGCACAATGGAAATTAGATATTTGTCAGATGTAGTCAGGTGTCGCAGGTGTTAAGTATGCAAATACGGAAGTGTATACGAGGCATGAAACCTATTTGACACAATGCCTCAAAGAGATGGGGTCTCATGGGATTGCCAGGCTGCAACAAGAAGAAAAAAATAGTGTCAGCGTCCTCCCTAGCCAATCTCGCTTTCTTCCAAGTGTGCATTTCTTCTTGCAATAAACCAATTACTCCGCTAAAATATCTCGCGCCTCCTCCTGCAGTTTTCTAATTACTACTAAATTTGTAATGTGAATTAAGTTTTTGTGTGGTCTATTCCTATGGATCTCAATTAAGTTTTTGTATTATCGAGCAAGGAAGATGACAGTGCTGAAAATATGTGAACCTACTCACCCTCTTACCACAAGCCACCCTCCTGTCACGCATCCTCATTAATATTGTCCAACCGCTCCCACTCAATTTCTCCATCGTTTCCCCACCTATTTTTTAATTTTTTTATTTCCTTTTTTTTCTTTATAAAAAAAGAAATGTTGAGCACTACATCTCCCTCCCCTTATAAGAGCATCATCCTCGATGTGACGCAATACCAATGCTCGAAGGGTAAGTAAGAAATAAATTCAATAATGACACACATCACTTAACAAAAGAACTACTCTCTGCATAACATGACCACAAGTAAACAAATAAATTTGATAATATCTTAAAATTTGAATGTTCTATGAAGATCGATTGTTCTAGTTTTTTTTTGTTTTTTACTACTTATTTAGTTTTCCATTACTGATTTTTTTATCTCAAGATCTTAATACCCATTGCCTAGAATTATTTTTTTGTTAATATTCTTATGTTTGTGGGTGCCCAATAGTAAATGGTCGCAGGTGTGACACAAAATTCAACACAACACAAACGACCCACGAAACATCTTGCTACATACTTTCATGACTGTATCACATCACAAGACCTTTAATTCCTCCATGAAATGAAAACTAGTAGTCTACATAATAGAGAATTTCCAACAATTATTTCATAGGCATAAACCCAACATACACATGTGACTAACAAGCATAATCATGACACTGATACATATACCATGGGTATCACATGACCCAAAAATCCATGACTGTACCAACATAGTGCCAAGACAATATCCAATAGTCCATACCAATGGGAATGTCAATCCTCAAACATAACAATGTCTAGCCAGACTCACAAGAGTACACATAACTCATTATACCAACTCCACACATCACAAAACATCACGAAATAACTCCAGATATCTCCAAAAGCAACAAAATACAACTCCATATACCTCCCCAAAGCATCACCAAATCAACTCCATGTATCTCCCAAAGCAGCACAAAACAACTCCATATACCTCCCAAAGTATCATAAAACAACGTCATATACCTCCCAAAGCATCAATCACACCCACACAAATCTCTTATGCCTCCCTCAAGTGTCTCTTATGTCTCCCTCAAGTCTCTTATGCCTCCCTCAAGAAATTAAAATAAAGATAATTTTTCTTTTTGCTCCACAAAAGAGGTCGGTCACCCTATGGCCCTGGGCACATAAGGTCCAAACACCTCTAACCCAAGTGACATAATAACTCATGGTTCAACAACCCGCTAGTTATTTGTAACTCCTTGGGGCATACCCCCATACAATGAAGTGGGTCCATAGGTCCCACCACTCCATGGTGAATCCCATGACCCTATTCCAATACATTACGACATTAGAACCAACATAACAAACCATTCAAATGCCAAGTGGCAAGATCTAAAGCCTTGGGCTAGGCTATAAAAAAATTTAAACTTAAAAAGAAAATTTAAATCTAAGCAAAACAAATGGCCAAATAACCATAGTTAGTGCAAAAATCTGCATGTTAGTGCATCAACCAAATAAATGCCCAAAATATAAGAACATGTCAATCAAGAAAATTGTTGGTTCTAGCAAGAAAAGGGAAAATTTCAATTTACGAATAAAATACGTGTATAGGAATAACACATTACAATAACTACGCGGCCTTATATGGCCACCAGGGGGTACTCAACGAGTTGCTGGCACTTGGAACATCGAGCCTCAGCTCGTAAAATAACATATCAAATAATATAACTGTCATCATCTCTATCTGAATCATCCCACCACCACTTCAACAAGGCTCAACATAGTCAAAATCACATAGGTTGAATCCATACGATAACCATATTAGGAGAGAGAAAGGAGTACAAATTTTCATTTACTGAGCCTAAGGTGTCCGCAAAACACAATATGCATGACTCTCGTTGAGTAAGCGCCACATGTACCAAACTAACAAAAGTGGGTTTTCGCCATGTAAGGCTCCACTTCCTATCTCATACTCGGCTCGAGTGACCGGTCAATGGTACACATTTCCTCACTCTAAATATACACATTTTACCAGTTTCCCTTAGGTCAATTAGTGTAGGGTCCATAACATAACATATAACTACATCACTAACACAATGGTGATTCACGCACATTAACCATAGTGTATTACGCATGGTATATATACATGGTATAACAAAATCATTACTTTTATGGGTTATGATACATCACATTACCACATTCTCGCAACCAAAGTATTTTGTAGATAACCATACTTCAAAATTCTGTTTTGGTCCTCTGATAGGTCTATTAACGTTCAAAATGGCTTAAAATTCCCTTCCGGAAATCAAGTTTTAAGAACTTAGCCATTTTCACCTTTTTGAACTGGGCGCAAGAAATGTTGTGTCGACACAACAAAATGTGCACCCCTTTGAAAATCCTTTGGCACCCAAAACAACATGTTGACATCCATAAACTAGCGCCCCTTTGGCGTAGAAAATGACATGTCAGCATAATCAAACATGCGCCTAAAAAGTGCGCTTAAGGCATTGAAAAAACGATGTCAACACATTAAAATGAGCGCTAACTATTTTCCCTTAGGCATGCTAAAAACTTCATGTTGACATCTCCGGATATGCGCTTAAGGCACTAAAACTTAACATGTCGACACCAACCAAGTTGTGCCAAGGCACATTTATACCCATGTCGACACTTTGAAAAGTGTGCCAAAGAAAAGTTGGTGAGGTAATAAATGTGATATTTTCCTATAAATATGCGGTTAACACCTGTCATTTTCATGATTTGAAAATTGTGAAAGGTCTTTCTCTGTGCCTGTCAGCTATCCCTATCATGCCCGCATTTCATTTTCAAGTTTTTGGACCCCAACGTCATCCTTCGTCCTTTATTAAACCGGTAAGTGGTTTTTATCACTCTTATGGTTGTTTGTGGTTTTGTTTCTTGGTTGTTATGGTTTTAGGATTGTTATAAAAGGTTAAATCTAAAAATCTAAAATGAATAAACTTAACAATCCATAAACTATCTGAAACACCTTATCCCTCCTTCCAAATCGCAAAATTTGGGAAGGATCTTCCTCTAAAAGAAACAAAACCCATCTTCCCTACCTGCACCTTGCTCTTTTCTCTCTCGTATCATCTAAAACCAAATGCAAAATAAGAGAGAAATCAAAATCAAGAAATCAGCCAAAACACCCAACTATTTTCCCTTCAAGTAATCTACATATATGCTACATCACACACAGTCACACCATAGCACATTTCAAACCCATGTAGCATAAGCCCTTCCTGTGCAATCCAAAACAAATACTTAGAAATTTCTTGAAAAGTGCAGGCGCTAGCGCAAATGCAATGACAATGACATTATTTGTTGTGTAAACCAAATCCGCACCGCACAAGTTAACCCTTGTGCACACTGGCTCTTCGTGCTACATACTCCATAGTTGTGCCTGGCGCACCCTTCCTCCATGCAACATTTCCCATACTGCGCTTTGGCACACTTTGAAAGCATGCAACACCAAAATTTTCTTGCCCTCGCAAAACACACTTCCTATGCCCCTGGCACAACTTCTATAACACCAACATTGCATGTTGTGTGTTAAAATCCATGCCCCACACCTTTCTCCTTGCATGCTAAGACCTTTTGTGTAACACTCTCCAAAAGTGTGCCCCTCTATAACCCTTTGGCGCAGCTTTTCCCCTGTCAACACTGGCACACCTTTTTCATGTCAACATCCCCAAAAGTGTGCCCAACCTTTTTAAGCCTCTGCAACATGCTATGAACTTGTGCCTTGCGCCCTAAGCCTCATAATTGCTCATTCTTCTTTCTATAAGCTTTCATTATGGATTACATGATGGTTGACATGGCTCTTCTGTGTTGGACCTCTTTGATTCTCCTTGCAGAACAACAACAGCCATCCTCGAGCTCACACATGTCTTCATCGAGCAAGAAGCCCACTAAGTCTAAAGGTAAAGCTAAGTTGACAGAACAAGAGATGAAGTATAAATACCAGAAAGTTAGGATGCCTGACTCATACAGAGAGTGATCTCGACATCAGAGACTCGAGCTCGGGCACATTGATATGGAAGACTTCTAGGAAAGAACCAACCAGGCCACTAGTGGTCCCTGGATGAACAAACTGGTAGGTAATGGATTGCACTTTGCAAGTTGGGCTGCCAGTAAGTGCTATTAATAATGAGTTCATCATGTTGGTGGCTCGATGCTATAACAAGGACACAAGATGTGTCGAGGATAAAGAAGGAAAGACGGTCATCGACCTAACTACTCATCACTTGAAATAACTCTGGGCATCCCTCATCACAGGTAGTACATCGCCATCAGCCTTGAAGACTGCAAGAAGGCATGGGATGACAATGAGGATAAGTGTATGTAAATGATGAATGAGTTATATCTTAAGAACAAAAATCCGGTGAGCCGATGGCCTCAGACCATCCACCACGTAGTGACTTCAACGAGGAACTGAGTGATATAATCACCTTCCTGAGTAGAGTGTATGGGCTTCCTGATGCCCATCATTTCCATAAATGGATGTTGAGGTACTTAGAGACCATGAGTAAGAATGTGCCTGAGCAGTGTTTTGGCTGGGAGAAATCATCGACACCATCTCTCAGCAACTTCAACAAGTCATGACAACTGGGAAGTTCTATATGAATTCCTATGTTGTGTACACTGCAACATCAGTGAGGGATTTCGCAGGCCTGACATGAAATGGGGTATGGCCTAGGTCAAAATATATGAATACTACCTAGAGCTAAGGCTCGAGAACAGCATCCCTCAGTTCTCAAAAATCAATGATGCCTTCTTCTATGAGGTGATCTGCCTGTTGAGGCCGAATATGAGACATGGTCGAACTAGCCCTAGTGTGGTCACTGTCACAAAGAAGTGGGGGCATTGTTCACTTAGTTTCCCACATTCACCTATCTCAGGGTGGTGAATTTTGAGGGTGAACCGACCAAGCTACCAAGGTATGCAGGACCCAAGTCTGATTCTCTTAGAGTTGTCAAGGAAACTAATCACATATCATGAGAGATGCATGAAGAGAAAGAAGGGAGGAACTCCATTCCCCCTTACAGTGGGCCGATACACTTGCACCACACTAGCCAAAGCACGGAAATGTATGTCGAGATTGAATTGTTGAACCTAAAGCACAACTTCCTCGGCCAAGCCTACTTTTGATTACCGAGGTTACCTCCCAAAGGAAAAAATTGATCCTATTCATGTCCCTGAGATCGAGGACATCTACATTGACCTGACACATGAAATAGATCTCAGGTGGAAGGATCACTCCAGGTTGGCCCTAGAAGAAATCAAACATTATGGTGTGGCCATCATTCCAAAAGGATTCTAAGAACCTGATCAAGAAATTGATCAAGTTTACCTAGACACAGATGGGGATGATTGGCCATTCGCAGAAATTGACAGAGCCAAGGCACCAAAGACCATCCAAGAAAGGGTCAAGCACACGTTGCAACGCACCAAACATTGGTGCAAACAGAATGGTCTCATCTACCTTGGGGTAGATTTCACTGCTTCTCCTTCAAGAGCACCTCCAAGGCCGCCCAAGTGCCGAAAGGAAAAGGGAAAGATAAGGAGGGGGAATCAAGCAAAGAAGAAGCTCCTCAAAGCCCTCCTTCTACTTCGAGAAGCAAGTGGTCGACCTGGTCTCTCCAGGAAAAGAAGAAGAGACCACCGAAGTCTCAATGGACACATCCACTCAGGATGTGGTCACAACTACAACCACTGAGGTACCCACCATTCCCTCTTCTGCTCCTCTTCTCCCCTTGTCGTTGAAACATCTATCCTAATGGATGTTTCTTCTTCTCTCCCTTCCTCCCTTCCATCTCCCACCTCTTCCATCTTCTCCTCTCTCGTGGATATGTCGCCTAGTGTTCCCTCCATCCCATTACAGATCCCTTCGCCTCCATGACCTTTTCTTCCCTATAGTAACTCCAAGCCCTATAAGCAAGCGTGTTAGACTACTTGTCGATGCCACCACCAAGTGTCTCAACGTTCTTCCCCTGGCCTCTTTGATTGCTTCCCTTTCACTCCCGTTTCTTCTTCCATTCCCTCCACTCCTCTCCCTAAGTCCAAGATCTTTGACCATATGGGTCAACTCAAAGAAAGGTTCTTATAGCACCCATGGAATTCTCTCTATCATTCCAAAGAAAGGACCAAAGAAGCAAAAAGCTATAACTCACTTCTCTAAGAGTAGTCTCAGGAGAGAGGGTCATGGAGATTGCATATCCTGATCCCACCAAAGAGAAGAAAGATCTGTCTCCTACATAGATTTTACAGTGACTCAAGTCACAATGGGAACCTCATCTGAGAGCCTGCAAGGAGAGGCTTTATCTGCAGTAGATGCCCTCTGCAAGAAACTTCAAGAAGCAAAGGAGGAGAAGAGGATACTAAAGGAACAAAACAAACATCTTCTCCAAGCTTTGTAGAGAATGGGCAATGCACCTCCTATGATGACTGCCGCTAAGCCCCCAAGTTCTAAGGCTCTTAGACAAGATAAATGAATACACCAAGATTGGAGAACAAGGTGCGGAAATGTCCTCCTGGATAGAGTGAGTCCTCAGAGATAGTGAGGAAATAATCAAGAAATTCACAAGACTCTACCAAAGTATAGATTAGGCAAACAAGGAGTTACAGTAGAGAGTAGCAAGATCCCTCTCTGAGGAGTTAGACAATGCCAGATTACAACATGAAACATTTTCAATGGTGATTTCTCGAGTGATGACCTATTAAATTTCGGTGTCATTGATCACCCGTAGGGCACACAACAAAGCTCTCGTTGCTTTAGATTACTGTGTTGATCAAATGGAATTTATCCTGGAGAGGATAGATAAAATCAAGGAGGAAGCCCTGGATGCAAAACATCAAATGGAGTAGACGGTCACAAAGATGGCTCCAGAGATGCTTAGTGAAACATTCACCTTGAGGGAGTAGACGATACAATCAAGCTCTTCAAGGATATTCAACTCAAGGTTTGGCGCCAGAGGTCACTTTTGACCAAGAGTCTATCAATAACCTTCTGGCATGTCGTGATTTCATTGGATACTTGATGAGGCATGTCGACGAGTACGTCGGGCTACCTAATAAGCTCAAGACTGAAAAAGAAACTTACGAAGTCATCAGAGACCACTTCAAGGGTCCTGATCATAATCAACTTCAGATAATGATCAGCAAGTTTATGGAGTATCGAGCTCAGTATCACATCGCCTCTCCCGATCAGAAGCAAGACACTCCATTCAAGCAAAGAGATGATGACGAATAGTTTCTCTTCTTGTGTACACTTTGATATTTTTGTAAAAATATTTAAAAAGTATGTTGGCATTTACGATGACATCATCCATGTTGCACCATGGGATGTTGCCATCCACCAAACTTGCCTCAAAGTCAACTTTTGAATTTTTAGATATTTTGTAAATAGTGGTTGGTTTCTTTTTGTCTTCTTCCTCCTTCTCCTTCTATAAATACTGGAATACTTGTTGTATTCTAGGTGGACATTTTTGTATGAAAAAGAGGTGAAGAGAGAAAGACTTTGTGCCTTCTTGTAACATAAGAGATTTTAATATATATGTTAAGACTTTGTGCTCAATATATGTGTTATTTGCATCAGATCTTTCTTAAGTTAGATCTGTGTTTCTATTCTATTGGATTCATTCTTTTTATTGTCATATGTTCATCAGTATTGCTTTGTTTGTTTATGCAAGTAAGTTTGGCTCTATTTACTACCAACCCAAAGCATAAACCCTCCGACCTTTTTGTCTTGGAATTCATTTCTTTTCTCCCTTCAGATCTACCTTCCTCCATTCCTTCCCCTCTTACATTTTTGATTCATTTGAACTACCTCTCTACTAGGATGAGATCCCAAACCCTGAAGTTAGAATAGTGTAGATTTGCATAGATTCCTACTTGATAGAATAGCAATAAACTAGTTTTTGCTTTGTTGTCTCAAAGAGGGGCTATGCCCTGCACACTATTGGCCTATTTCCCCATGATCTATCTAACCAAAAATTTTCAAACCAACAGTTTTTGGTGACTCCGCTGGGGATCGAACTAAGGAAATAATTAAAAACTATGAAAATCACTACCAGTTTGCAAATTTTAACTTTTGTTAAAAATTAAAATTTTTGCAGAAGTGATCAAAACTGAAAATTTCCTTAGGCAAATCCATAGATCTGGACAGATAGGAGCTTTTAGTTCACTGAGTTTTTACAAAAATTGTATATTTCCATAGATCTGAGAATTTGACATTTTTTGATATTTTCAAAACCTTGCAAAATTCAGTTCAAAGATCCAAAATCAGCTTTCTAAATAACCCACCTTTTTATCCTTGCTAATCTTTGTCAAAAACCACAATCGGTTATTGTTAAAAGAGGATAAATTTAAATATTAGAAAAGTACATGCTGCTGATTTTTGCAAAAATCAGAAAATCAGCAAGTACAAACAAAAAGATTGTTGTAGATCTACTCTTAATTATTGCAGATCTGAATGGATACGCTAGCGGATGAAACATTTACTCGTGGTAGAAGAGCTCATGGAGAATTTGATCCAATCTTTGATCTACTTCA
Organism: Taxus wallichiana var. yunnanensis; assembly: GCA_018340775.1. Taxonomy (NCBI): domain Eukaryota; kingdom Viridiplantae; phylum Streptophyta; class Pinopsida; order Cupressales; family Taxaceae; genus Taxus; species Taxus wallichiana. The sequence continues at coordinate 571,308,347 of CM031236.1, forward strand.
AAGGCACAATTTTAGTATTACTCCAACATGATTTGCATCACTAAGTTCAGTGGATCGATCAGCAAGAAGTGCCTCGCCCCCACGAAGGAGCCGAATTTCACAAGGTGCTTCAACATCTATTTGCAGTGCTCTTTTGCTAAGTGGAACCACGCTCCCTACTCACATGTTCTTTTTCCAACTTTTCAAATGGTAGTACCATGGGGAAATGCCATGGGCCCTCTAGCACTGCTGCATCTAGTTCATGCCCTCCCTCATGGAAATCACAAGAATTTCTTGAAATTTGATGGGAGTGGAAATCAAAGCATGGATGCACATATCGCTGCATTTATTATGTCATGTAGTATTCTAGATGTGACTCATGAGGATGTATCTATATGTCTCTTTCTCGAGACCTTGTAAGGGCTTGCATTAGAGTGGTTCCAGCATTTACCAGCTAGATCCATCACTAGTTGGGCCACATTATGAACTACATTTGAAGATAGGTATAAGCCTTCAGAAGATGCATTCACGTTATTATCAAAAATCACTCACATGAAGAAAGAGGCCAATGAAACCATGCGTGATTTTATCACCCATTTCAATTCACTGATCAACCGTGTGCCACCTGCCATGTTTCCAACACTAGAGAATCAAAAGTGTTTCTTTGTGAATGTAATGAGTTCAAGAGTAAGTTTCTTACTCTTACAAGAACAAGTTCCCACCTTGGTCCTCGCTCAAGCTGCGGCCATTCGGATAGAGGAAAACCTACTTATAGCTGGTGAGTTAAGATGGGAGCCATCAAAATCAAAGGCTTTAACTCCTTCTTAAGCCACCTCATCAGATCCAACATTCCAGAAGATGGAAAATGACTTTCTCGCATTGAAGAAGCAATTAGCTCAAGCTTCATCTACCACTCCATACCGGGATATCCCACGGAGGAACTTCACTCCCAACAACTGCCCCCAAAGGCCGTGCATTTTCCTGTTGTTGCTCAAGGTTAGCACTTGAGGCCCTTCGGTTAATGCCTTGGTGAGATCAAAGAAGATGAGTAAATTTATGAAGAACCTTCATCGCAAGGCGAAGATGATCAAGATGTCGGTGAACCGACTGGCGACTCTACAATCGGGTATATGGAATTTGAGGATGAGGAATCTGATGAAGAGGAAGGTACCCAAGGGTATGCAAGTGGACATAGTCATACGTTGTTTTCACCCGCTCACAAGGAAAAGAAGCAAAAGTTGCTGCTAAAATACAAAAGGAAAAGGTTGTATTAAATACGCCTCCAACAATCACTAAAAGAGGTAATCCCCTTCCTGCTCAACCTCCTATCAAACCTTTCATAAAGAAATATTTTCCTCTTTTTCTCCTCCGAATCAACCTCCCTCCATTTCCATAAAGACTAGTACCACTCCTCTACCATCATGAAATGAAGGACTCATTCCTTCATCAACACAACCCTTGGTCACATTCGATATAGTCGATCATGCCAAAAGGACCAAGATCCAAATGTCTGAAGTTGAGTACCTTCAGTCTAACCCCGAGCAACTTGTTAGATTAACCAAGTATATTCAAAGTCAAGCTACCATCTCTCACCCCGTTTCTCCAAAAGGAATTCTTTCCACTCCTCCTGCATCCCGCATAAATGTTGCCTCGACATCCATGTCAGGTAAAATTGAACCTTTTTACCTATCTCTCCTAATTAATGGTCACAAGTTAAGCAACTACATAATTGATTCTGGAGCATCTGACAATGTCATGCTAGCAAAGGTCACCATGCTTTGGGCCTCACACTCACTAAACCTTTCGGCAGATGTTACTCCATGGAAACCAAGCAGGTACCATTAATAGGTCAGATCAAGGATGCATAGTTTGCATTCGCAGCATTCCCGAGAAAAGAGTAAAAATGACTATTCTCGTAGCTGATATTCCAGCAGCATACGGAATATTACTAGGGAGGATTTTTTGCAGAGAAGTTGGTGGAGAAATCCATATGGACTGGTCCAAAGCCAGAATCCCTATCAAAGGAGTAATGCAGATGTTGGAGCCTAAATCACAAAAGAAATATCTGGTCACCAACTCGATGACCCCAAGGCCCAGATTCTCTTCAAATCATCAGGGATGGGGAACTACTTCTTGTCCACCGACTCCGATAAAATGGAAGTTCTCGTCCAAGAGGAGGACCTCAACAAGATATGGACACTGCAGTTTGATGGTAGTTGTGCAACAAGTGGGTGTGGTGTTGGGGGTCATTTTGATATCTCCTGAAGAGGAGATTTTCCCTCTTTCTTTCAAATTGTAGTTTTTCAATACAAACAACACTGCTGAGTATGAATCTTTGCTACTTGGCATGCAAGCTGCAAAGGAAAGGGGAATCAAGAATCTAAAAGTACAGGGTGATGCTGAGCTAATTGTCAATCAAGTGAAAGGGGTATACCAAGTAAAGAATGACAGGCTCAGACACTACCACAATGTAGTGTGGGACAACATCAAGGAGTTTGATGCTTTCTCAATCAAAGTAGTTCCATGAGCTCAAAATGACATGGCTGATTCTTTGGCCATCTCGGCCTCTCTCATGCTCCCTCACCCAGGGTTAAAGATGGACACATACACCATTGAGGTAGTTTTCCACCCAAGTGTGCCAGATAATTCACAACACTGGCAGGTATTCAATGATGACAATCAGCTTATCACTTTTCTGGAGAAAGCTGATAATTTCAAAGAGCTCCATTTTGATGGATCAACTTTTGCGTGTCGTGAGTCTCTCATGGGCCAAGCACATGAATTGGTAGAAGGTCAAGGCATATGTCAACTCAAGGGAAATAAGATTCTGAAAGGTTTAGTTTCCTGGAATGATTATTTGATAAGCATGACCGTTTTGTCAAGAAAAAGTGATAAGATAACCCTAGCTCTTCTCCAAAAACCGAATCTGTCAATTTGGGTACAAAACATCCTCGGTCTGTGAACATCGGGAAGTGTTGTGCACCCGAGGAAAAGTGGAAATTTGTCAAATTGCTGAAAAGATATATGGATGTATTGGCATGGTCTTATGCTGATCTGAAGTCATTTAAGCCTAAGGACATTCAACATGACATCCCACTAAAGGATGACGTCAAACCTTTCCGTCAAAAGCAAAGGCACTACAACCCCAAAATCTCAGGTACCATCCAGGCTGAAATTCAGAAGATGTTGGATGCAAGAATCATTTTTCCAATTCATCATAGTACCTAGGTTGCTAATATTGTGCCTGTATGGAAGAAGAATGGTGAAATACACATATGCGTAGACTTTCACAACCTGAACCAGGCATCCTTAAAGGAAAATTATCCACTTCCCATAATGGATCAAGTTCTGCAGCATAGTAACCAGTTTAGAAATGTTGTCCATGCTTGATGGTTTTTAGGTTACAATCAGATTGAGGTCATGCCTGAAGACCAATTCAAAACAGCATTCACCACTCCTTGGGGCACCTTCACCTACAGCAGGATGTCGTTTGGTTTAACCAATGCCGGTGCCACCTTCCAATGAGTGATGGACTTCATGTTCAAAGGTATGATGGGAAAGGTCATCGTAGTTTACCTAGATGACTTAACCGTGTTCTCTAAAAAATGAAGTGATCACTGTGATCATTTGGAGCAAGTCTTGATTAGATGCCGAGAACACGGAATTTCTCTAAACCCTAAGAAGTCAGTTTTTGGGGTCACCGAAGGAAAATTGCTAGGACACGTCATCAAGCAAAGAAGGGACAAAGATAGACATCGAAAGAGTCAAGGCTATTCAGAGCCTTACCTTGCCCACAAGCAAAACTGGCATTCACTCTTTCTTCGGAAAGGTAAATTTTCTCAGACGCTTTGTTCCCGATTTTTTTTGAAAAGACTCATCATATATCCAATATGATGAAAGGGTCACAAACATTCCGATGGAGTGAAGAAGGAAAGACGTCATTCGAGGATATAAAAGCCTCCGTCGCTCATGCACCTGTCCTGGTATGTCCTGACTTCTCCAAGGATTTCATCATGTACAGTTATGCATCCGCGCATACTGTATCGGCTATCTTAATGCAGAAGAACTCTGAGGATGTTGAATCCCGATTTCTTTCATGAGCTCTCCTCTAAAGCCTCATGAACTAAAGATGTCACAACTAGAAAACATGCCTTCGCCAGTAAAAGTAGTTAAGAACATTCACTACTATATCCTGAACTCTCATACAGTAGTGCTGGTCCCTGACATGCAGTTAAGTCTATCCTGACTCAACAGGAGTTAGGAAGCTTACGAGGGAATTGGATCACGAAGGTCCAAGAATATGATCTGGACATCAGACCAACCAAGTTGGTAAGGGGTAAGGGACTGTGTCAGCTAATGGCTGAAAATAAAGACCCAGAAGCACCTGAGGAGCAAGTTGCTCATGTTGATGAAGAACAAAGTGAACTGGAGAAAGTGGATTCTTTACCCATGGTTCTATTTGTTTGTCACAACCAACGATGAATGGTATTCGACATCACTTTCTTTCTCACCTATGGAGAGTGCCCAACTCATCTAACCACAAAGGAAAAGTGAGCAAGTAAAGCTCAGAGCCGCACGATATGTCATATGGGATGATGGGTTATAAATGCGTGGAATTGATGGCATTTTTCTACGATGTGTTGATAAGCCACAACAGATAAGGTTGTTAAAAAGTTTTCATGATTCAGCCTGCGGTGGTCACTTCTCCTCATTCATCGTGATGAAGCACATAAGATCATTTGGGCCAGGTACTATTGGCCGATGCTATTTTAGGATGCAGCCACCTGGGTAGCGAAATGTGAACTTTGCCAACAATTTGTTGGCAAACCAAAGTTGGCTGCATTTCCCCTCAGGCCCATCATTATTGACAAACCATTCAAGCAATGGGGAATTGATTTCATTGGAGCACTCAATCCTCAATCGAGTGCTAGACATAGTTATGTCCTAACAACAATGGATTACTTCACGAAATGGGTGGAGGCCATACCTATCAAACATGCCACTTCTGAAGTTGTTTGCAACTTCATCAAGGAAAATATTATTGTGAGATTTGGCATTCCACACAAAATCATGTTGACAATGCTTCCAACTTCTCTTCATGAGAAGTAATTGGTTTTTCTATGGATATGGAATAACTTTGGCTCATGCTCTCTGATTACTATCCTCAAGGAAATGGTCAAGTAGAATCTAGCAACAAGAACCTAGTAACCATCATACGGAAGCTAGTTGATGAGAACCAGTGATCCTGGCACAAGTCATTATACGATGCCTTGTGGGTAGATCATATCACTCCAAAGAGATCTCTCGGCATGTCACCTTTCCTAGGTGTTGTATGGGACCGATGCCAAAATCCCTATCTCGTAGAACTTCCTACTCTGCGCTTGGCTCGAGCAATCAAAGATGAAACTTTTCAGAGTTCTCTGGAAAAGAGAATTATGTACCTGAAACTTGAAGAAAAGTGAGTGAAAGTGGTCGACAAGATCACTGAACATCAGAATCAAGTCAAGAGGTTGTTTGACAAGAAAGCTAGGCAGAGAGATTTCCAAGTAGGGGATCTTGTCCTTCTGTGGGACAAACAAAGAGAACCGAAAGGTATGCATGGAAAGTTTGACTCTCTTTGGAGAGGGCCATACAAAATCAAGCAACTCAATGGAGAGAATAGTTTCTATCTCTCATATCTAGATGGAACCGAGCTCCCGCTTCCCTATAGCGGGCAACACCTAAAGATCTTTAGGAAGTAGAGCTTGCTCTCTTCTTTGTACAATTTTACTTTTCGTTGTGTGTTTTCTTTCTGTTTTGTTGTGTGTTCCCTTTCTTCCTTTTGGTCACCCTTGTTTTTGACTCTCTGTAACCCAATGGATAGGCACATGAAGACTGGGATTCTCTACCCCTAAGTTTCACTTAAGGATAGTCCCCAGAAAGAGCCAACTGTTATCCTGTAAAATTGACAAGGGAAATTTTGTAGATAACCATACCAAAATTTCATTTTGGTCCCCTGAGGAAGGTCTATTAACATTCAAAATGGCTTAAAATTCCCTTCCGAAATCAAGTTTTAAGAACTTAGCCATTTTCAGCCTTTTTTGAAATGGGCGCAAGAAATGTTGTGTCGACACAAAAAAATGTGTGCCCCTTTGAAAATCCTTTGGCGCCCTAAAACAACATGTCAACATATCATAAAGTTGCACCCTTTAGTGCAGAAAATGACATGTCAGCATAATCAAACATGTGCCTGAAAAGTGTGCTAAGGCGCTGAAAAAATGATGTCAACACATTAAAATGAGTGCTAACTATTTTCCCTTAGGTGCTAAAAATTCATGTTGACATCTCCAAATATGCGCTTAAGGCGCTGAAACTTAAACATGTAAACACTAAGAAAGTTATGCCAAGGTGCATTTATACCCATGTCGACACTTCGAAAAGTGTGCCAAAGAAAAGTTGGTGAGGTAATAAATGTGATATTTTCCTATAAATATAAATATGCGGTTAACACCTATCATTTTCATGATTTGAAAATTGTGAAAGGTATTTCTCGCTTGCTTGTCACTATCCCTATCACGCCCGTCGTTTTTTCAAGTTTTGGACCCCAACATCATCCTTCATCCTTTATTAAACCGGTAAGTGGTTTTTATCACTCTTATGGTTGTTTGTGGTTTTTTTTTGGTTGTTATGGTTTTAGGATTGTTATAAAAGGTTAAATCTAAAAATCTAAAATGAATAAACTTAACAATCCATAAACTATCTGAAACACCTTATCCCTCCTTCCAGATCTACAAATCTGAGAAGGCTCTACCTCTAAAAGAAACAAAAACCCATCTTCCTACTCTGTTGCCTTGTTCTTTTTCTCTCTTGTATCATCTAAAACCAAATGCAAAATAAGAGAGAAATCAAAATCAAGAAATGGCCAAAACACCCAACTATTTTCCTTCGCACAATCTACATATATGCTACATCACACATAGTCACGCCATAGCACATTTCAAACCCATGTAGCATAAGCCCTTCTGTGCAATCCAAAACAAATACTTAGCAATTTCTTGAAAAGTGCAGGTGCACTGGCGCAAATGCAATGACAATGACATTATTTTTTGTGTAAACCAAATCCACCACACAAGTTAACCCTTGGCACTCGGCGGTTCTTTTGTGCTACATACTCTATAGTTTGCCCGGTGCACCTTCCTCCATGCAACATTTCCCATACCTGCGCTTTGGCACACTTTGAAAGCATGCAACACCAAACTTTCTTGCGCCTCGTAAAACATACTTCATATGCCCCTGGCGCAACTTCTATAACACCAACATTGCATGTTGTGTGTTGCAAATCTGCACCCCAGGCCTTTCTCCTTGGTGCTAAGACCTTTTTTGCAACACTCTCCAAAAGTGCACCCCTCTATAACCCTTTGGTGCAGCTTTTCTCCTATCAACACAGGTGCACCTTTTTCATGTCAACATCCCCAAAAGTGTGCCCAACCTTTTTAAGCCTCTACACATGCTATGAACTTGCGCCTTGTGCCCTAAGCCTCATAATTGCTCATTCTTCTTTCTACAAGCTTTCATTATGGATAACATGATGGTTGACATGGCTCTTCTGTGTTGGACCTCTTTGATTCTCCTTGCAGAACAACAATAACCATCCTCGAGCTCACACATGTCTTCATCGAGCAAGAAGCCCACTAAGTCTAAAGGAAAAGCTAAGTTGACAGAACAAGAGATGAAGTATAAATACCAGAAAGTCAGGATGCCTGACTCATACGCAGAGAGTGATCTCGACATCAGAGACTCCGAGCTCGGGCACATTGATATGGAAGACTTCTGGGCAAGAACCAACCAGGCCACTAGTGGTCCCTGGATGAACAAACTAGTAGGTAGTGGATTGCACTTTGCAGCTGGGCTGCCAGTAAGTGCTATTAATAATGAGTTCATCATGTTGGTGGCTCGATGCTATAACAAGGACACAAGATGTGTTGAGGATAAAGAAGGAAAGACGGTCATCGACCTAACTACTCATCACTTTGAAATAACTCTGGGCATCCCTCATCACAGGCAGTACATCACCATCAGCCTTGAAGACTACAAGAAGGCATGGGATGAAAATGAGGATAAGTGTATGCAAATGATGAATGAGTTATATCTTAAGAACAAAAATGCCGGTGAGCCGATGGCCTCAGACCATCCACCGCAGTGACTTCAACGAGGAACTGAGTGATACAATCACCTTCCTAGAGCAGAGTGTATGGGCTTCCTGATGCCCATCATTTCCATAAATGGATGTTGAGGTACTTAGAGACCATGAGTAAGAATGTGCCTGAGCAACGTTTTGGCTGGGGGAAATCATCAACGACACCATCTCTCTAAGAACTTCAATAGGTCATGACAACTGGGAAGTTCTATATGAATTCCTACGTTGTGTACGCTGCAGCATCAGCGAGGGATTTCACAGGCCTACACGAAATGGGGTATGGCCTCAAGTCAAAATATATGAATACTACCTAGAGCTAAGGCTCGAGAACAACATCCTCATTCTCAAAAATCAACAACGCCTTCTTCTATGAGGTGATCTACCTATTGAGGCCAAATATGAGGCATGGTGAACTAGACCCAGTGTGGTCACTGTCACAAAGAAGTGGGGGGCATTGTTCACTCAAGTTTCCCACATTCACCTATCTCAGGGTGGTGAATTTTGAGGGTGAACTAACCAAGCTACCAAGGTATGCAGGACCCAAGCTGATTCTCTTAGAGTTGTCAAGGAAACTAATCACATATCATGAGAGATGCATGAAGAGAAAGAAGGGAGGAACTCCATTCCCCTTATCAGTGGGCTGATACACTTGCACCACACTGGCCAAAGCATGGGAAATGTATGCCGAGCTTGAATTGTTGAACCTAAAGCACAACTTCCCATCCAGGCCTACTTTTGATTGCCGAGGTTTCCTCCCAAAGGAAAAAATTGATCCTATTCATGTCCCTGAGATCGAGGACATCTACATCGACCTAACACATGAAATAGATCTTAAGGTGGAAGGATCACTCCAGGATGGCTCTGGAAGAAATCAAACATTATGGCGTGGCCATCATTCCAAAAGGATTCCAAGAACCTGATCAAGAAATTGATCAAGTTTACCTAGACACGGATGGGGATGATTGGCCATTCACAGAAATTGACAGAGCCAAGGCACCAAAGACCATCCAAGAAAGGGTCAAGCACACATTGCAGCGCACCAAACATTGGTGCAAACAGAATGGTCTCGTCTACCTTGGGGTAGATTTCACTACTTCTCCTTCAGGAAGAGCACCTCCAAGGCCGGCCCAAGTGCTGAAAGGAAAAGGGAAAGATAAGGAGGGAGAATCAAGCAAAGAAGAAGCTCCTCAAAGCCCTCCTTCTACTTCCGAGAAGCAAGTGGTCAACTGGTCTCTCCAGGAAAAGAAGAAGAGACCACCAAAGTCTCAATGGACACATCCACTCAGGATGTGGTCATAGCTATACAACCACTGAGGTACCCACCATTCCCTCTTCCGCTCCTTCTCTCCCCTATCGTTGAAACATCTATCCCAATGGATGTTTCTTCTTCTCTCCCTTCCTCCCTTCCATCTCCCACCTCTTCCATCTTCTCCTCTCTCGTGGATCTGTCACCTAGTGTTCCCTCCATCCCATTACAGATCCCTTCCACCTCCATGACCTTTTTCTTCCCGTAGTAACTCTAGGCCCTATAAGTAGCAGCGTGTTAGACTACTTGTCGATGCCACCACCAAGTGTCTCAACGTTCTTCCCTGCGGCCTCTTCAGTTGCTTCCCCTTTCACTCCCGTTTCTTCTTCCATTCCCTCCACTCCCTCTCCCCTAAGTCCAAGTTGGATCTCTAACCATCTAGGTCAACTCAAGAGAAAAGTTCCCATAGCACCCATGGACTTCTCTTTCATTCCAAAGAAGGGACCAAAGAAGCAAAAAGCTATAACTCACTTCTCAAAGAGCACTTCGGGAGAGAGGGTCATGGAGATTGCATATCCTGATCCCACTAAAGAGAAGAAAGATCTATCTCCTACAGACTTTATAGTGACTCAAGTCACCATGGGAACCTCATCTGAGAGCCTGCAAGGAGAGGCTTTATCTGCAAGTAGATGCCCTCTGCAAGAAACTTCAAGAAGCAAAGGAGGAGAAGAGGATACTAAAGGAACAAAACAAACATCTTCTCCAAGCTTTGCAAAGAATGGGCAACACACCTCCTATGACTGCCACCGAGCCTCCTGAAGTTCTAAGTCAAGACAAGATAAATGAATACACCAAGATTGGTGAACAAGGCACAATGGCAATGTCCTCCTGGATAGAGTGAATCCTCAGAGATAGTGAGGAAATAATCAAGAAATTCACAAGACTCTACCAAGGTATAGATCAGGAAAACAAGGAGCTTGCAGTAGTAGTAGCAAGATCCCTCTCCGAGGAGTTAGACAATGCCAGATTACAACATGAAACATTTCAGCAATGGTCAACTGCTCAATTGATGACCTATTAAAGGTCGGCATCATTGATCACCCATGGCACACACAAAGCTCTCATCGCTTTAGATTACCGGGTTGATCAAATGGAATTTATCCTAGAGAGGATAGATAAAATCAAGGAGGAAGCCTGGATGCAAAACATCAAATGGAGCAGATGGTCACAAAGATGTCTCAGAGATGCTTAGTGAAACATTCACCTTGAGGGAGGTAGATGATACAATCCAGCTCTTCAAGGATATCGCAACTCAAGGTTTGCCGCCGAGGTCACTTTTGACCGAGAGTCTATCAATAACCTTCTGGCTTGCTGTGATTTCATTGGATACTTGATCGAGGCATGCGATGAGTACGTCGGGCTACCTGAAAAGCTCAAGACTGAAAAAGAAACTTGTGAAGTCATCGGAGACCACTTCAAGGGTCCTGATCATAATCAACTTCAGATAATGATCAGCAAGTTTATGGAGTATCAAGCTCAGTATCACATCACCTCTCCCGATAAGAAGCAAGACACTCCGTTTCAAGCAAAGAGATGATGACAAGAATAGTTTCTCTTCTTGTGTATGCTTTGATATTTTTGTAAAAATATTTAAAAGTATGTTGGCATTTATGATGACATCATCCATGTTGCATCATGGGATGTTGCCATCCACAAACTTGCCTCAAAGTCAACTTTTGACTTTTTAGATATTTTGTAAATAGTGGTTGGCTTCTTTTTGTCTTCTTCCTCCTTCTCCTTCTATAAATACTGGAATACTTGTTGTATTTCGGTGGACATTTTTGTATGAAAAAGAGGTGAAGAGAGAAAGAATTTGTGCCTTCTTGTAACATAAGAGATTTTAATATATATGTTAAGACTTTGTGCTCAATATATGTGTTATTTGCATCAGATCTTTCTTAAGTTAGATCTGTGTTTCTATTCTGTTGGATTCATTCTTTTTATTGTCATATGTTCATCAGTATTTCTTTTTTTGTTTATACAAGTAAGTTTGGCTCTGTTTACTACCATCCCAAAGCATAAACCCTTGACTTTTCTGTCTTGGAAGTCATTTCTTTTCTCCTTCGATCTACCTTCCTCCATTCTTTACCTCTCACCTTTCTATTCACATTGAACTACCTCTACCGGGATGTGATCCCAAACCCCGAAGTTAGAATATTGTATATTTGCACTGATTCCCGCTTGATATAATAGCAATAAACTAGTTTCAATTTGCTATCTCAAAGAGGGCTATGCCCCCGCACACCTGTTGGCTTCTGTTTCTCCACGACTTGTCTAACCGATATATTTTTAAACCAACACAATTGCAACATGGTGACACACATGATTCATCACAACATGATGACGACATCATGATACAATCAAATTTTCTTTACACTATTTTTTTCATGTAATATATCAATACACCTACATACCATATAATGATAAAATGCTCCAACACATCACAATCGACAATAACATTAATATTTTTACACACAATAAGGTGGTACATCACATGTGAACTCTTCATAGAATCCATGAAAAGGAGAGAGAATACTCTCATCACAAGCACATCAACATGATAAAAAAATACGCAATAAGTGACATGTACCACATGTGCTTCCATAAGGTCACAATTACGACATTGTTCCCACCACCATCACAAATCCAATCTTCCTTAGAGGTTTGAGACCATGAACCTCACTCTAATACCAAGTGTAATGCCCACATTTTTCACACACAAAAACAACAGTAAAAATACCAGGATAAATTTTTTTGACTTACATTGCTCACTACACAACGCCACAAGGGCTCCAAGTAAAGAAAACTCAAAGATGCATACGACACTTACAAGTCATTGACTCACATAGACACATGACAACACCATAGACATGTCGATGCCACAATTTTCCCAATGAATGAATACTAGCAATGACCCAACCACAAGAAAAGGACTCAAGGATTGGAAAACCCACAACACATCATTTCATTAATTGCATCTTAGTTATGATTAACATTCCAAGAACATTATTGAGCAAGGATAATTTCCTCCTTTTTCTAGCTACAAATTCTTAAGTTCATTCCACATTTAATTTATAGTTCGACCATTTTAAGTTGGATTTTTATCCTTTACGGAAATTTCCATAACTTACATACTTATTTGGCATAATTCAAATTGCATATAAAGTACTTAATTATCTTGTTCTTATGTTAAGAATATGCTTCTCAAATGTTTATTCAATGTCTACATTTTACCCTTGCAACTCAAGTGAATTTGACTTGATGTCCAGAAAGCAATATTAGGATTTAAGGGAGGGTGGTTTAGATTTAAGATACCTTTTCCCTATAAACATTATTTGATCACAGTGTCTTTATTTCCCGATTCGACATTCCCAAAACAAGAAATTGTATTTAGATTATAAATATATATCTTTTGTTCTACTTGAAGTTTGATCTCACCAAGGGAGAGTCATATTCTTTTCAGAACACATGAAAATGTTTAATTAGCTTAAAAGGGCTCTAAGAGTGGCATTATTCCTAACCTCAAATCTCTTTTTTTTATTTTTATATGATTTACTATTACATCACATTTTGGTCTCATTATTACCCTCACTTTAAAACAAAAGAGTTACGAAAGTACTTTCCTGACATCTTGAAGAAGTACATGGTTGGAAGCATTATGAACTACACATGAACCACAAGTAATTTGTGTTCAAGGTAAGATCCCATGTTCCTGCATTTCACGATTCTGCATGTGAAATTTCTTTTATTCTTAATGTTCATAAAAGGACATGACAAGGGATTACGAGACAATATTTCGGTTTCCTGGGTTCTCTAAAGTCAACATATTACAAATCAATTTCATTTGCAAAGAGTTACTTATAATTTTCTACCCACAAGTTAACCTCATGATCAACTATGGTTTAGTTTAATTCCAATTTTCACTCAAATTTTATGCCCAATTATAGATTAGATTAAGGTTCAAAAACATATTTATCCTATACACTCTCCGTAAAAGATCAAGGCACTATATTGTCACTAGCCAAAGATAAGACATTTAGCTGAGAGGATCAAAAGAGGTTAATAACAAGATTTTAAGTGATAGTACAACTATTTCACTAGCTCCATGATGTCATCTGGATCCCATAAGCAATTTATTCAATGAAGAAATTTAATTCTAAATCTATCTTCGGAAGACAAGGTAGTCCACTAGGATACGAAGGAAGCGTTAGCTCTACTTACTCTAGATAAAGTTTGACTGTGTCACTCCTATCTATCAGGTTTATGATGATGTCACTAAACATACCACCTAAGATGATAAACCCATTCTTGGGCTCTTGTTTACCTAAACTAGGAGGTTCCATCGAGTGCAAAGTTTAAGTTCATTCTACGGTTTTCAATTTCTTCTATGGTAAAAAGTATCACACATGAAGACATGTTATGCACAGATATTATACAAGGGTTGAGTGTTTCGATTAAATCTCTTTATTAAATTTACAAGGTAAGAATACAACAAGCTAATTAATTAATCATTTATTGAACATTGAATATGCACTACAAGATATTAACTTCAAATTCATTTACTATATATATATATATATATATATATATATATATATATATATATAACTTTACCATACGTATTATGAATCGAATTGAACCTATGATTAAATACATAATTACTAGATGTCCCTAAAGACTAGCATCTCATACCTATTAGCAAATTTCAAATATAATTTTTCTGTAACATGAGACTACATTATACATGTATTCATTTTACAAAGAACTATATAAATTGCAATGATAAATAATGAATTACACATCACCTTTTCGCCATTATTATTCAATCCTACAAAACCATGTGAGGACGAAATCAACGATAAATTGTTGGCGTGACATCCACCCTAATCTAACATAATTAACATTTCTCAATTTCCCATTTACATATAATAATAATTACAATTTACAATCGAAAGAAAAGGCTTAGATACTATATTTATTACATTTCATTTCACTTCATTTCGAGAAAGAGAAACCCAGAGAGAGAAAATGCCATTTTGTCAAAAATTCTATTTCACACAACAAGTTACACTATAGATTTTTTAAATAGTTATTTACATGTGTCAAAAGTTTCCACGGTGGTTTGGAAACCCAACAAAAGTCCCACAACTTTCTATTTTTACATTTTCGCTAGCTACAAAACGTTCAAATCGGGCTCAGAGGCTAAGAAACCACTTTCAAACATTTTCTTCTAATGAGTAAACACACCACGGTTAAATTTCTATGTGTCCACTTATATACCAAGAGTTCATAGCAATTGACAAAATTTGGACTCATGAACGGTTTATGTTTGGCGGTAAGTTTTTTTTTGGGGCCATTGGTTGTAATTGACCCAGTTGCAAATGAATAAAAGTTAGCTCGAGGGCTCAGAAAACCATGTCCAAAACTGACGTTCAATGGATGAACACACAATGAGAAACTTCCTACAAGTTCCCCTATATAAGGATAATTCATTAGAGTTGATGGGACTAAGAACTAGAAAATAGTTTTCAAATGGCGACAAGTTTTCTGAAGCCACCGGTCCTAATTGGTCCATTTTTCCTAGTCAAACTGCAACCAAAGGCCTACAAAATGCCATTTCCAAACTATCAAGAAAAGTGTTTTTCCCTAAACTTAAAGTTCCATGTAATTTTCTAGTAGAAACACTAGAGGTTTATGAAGATGGATAATAATTTCTCTATCCAGGTTTCAAATGGCGGTTCAAAATGAAAGCCAAATTTCTAGATTTATCAACTTCTCACCACTGCAAAATAGTGTAACAGGGCTCCTATAAGGGCATAAAAAAGATCACAAATGTTCATTCGGGGTCAATCCAAGGATTGAAGTGACACCTCACATAACAAGGTATGTGGAAGGTTACTTTGAGTCCCCAAAAATTGCTATTTATCTAATTAAACCAGGAGATGGTCAACATATTTTCCAAGAATTCAAATTCAACTTGTTGATAAAAAAATATTGTAGTGATCTAGTTTTGGTCAAGATGTTTTCTAAATCACCTCAAAATGAGGGTTGAAGATCATGGTTTACTATAAATGGTTATTTTGATTATGTGAGTTACGATACAACACTTTATTGCTTTGCAACAAGTTAATGTAAAATAATTAAATCTATTATAATCCCAAGCTTTTAAAATTATATTTCGTTGCAAATGAAAAACTGAAGTATGAGAATTAGAAAAGATAAGGATAGATGAACCATGCCTGGAAATACTAACGCCTCGTAGGGCGGAGGTGCTCGGGTGGGTTTGACCGCATTTTGCAAAGCTCTAACCCTCTCTTAATATTATTCCAAATAGGTTTGCATGCAACCTTAAGCTAATTTGAATACCCACATGAAATATGACCAACACACGACCATAGGTCTATAATATTCTACTCTCTTCTACGCTTGTGGATTCTTGCACCCTATACTGAAGCCCCGAATTTGCACAAGTATGAATGAGGCTCACAAAGGTTTCAAATTTCATCTAGATCTACTAATGATAATTACTTAAATCCCTATGTTGTCTTTTAGACAAACCCGCAATCATGGCACTCCATGAAACTATAGTTCCTTCATCAATTTAATCAAACACTTGGCGTGCAAACTCTATACACCCGTATTTGATTTGTACATCTCTAAGAGTGCAGTCCCCGTATAACATCCATCTCAAACCCACTGCACAACAAAAGTCCATGGATCAGTTTTCCTTCCATTTTTCTTTGACAGCTATCCATGGTCTGTGCTAAAGCAAGTTCCTAGTATCAAACTGAACCAACTAGAGCCTAGTAAAAATTACAGGAGGTATTCGAATGAAACGTTTGCTAATGGAATGCCAGAAATGTTGCAGGAGCACAAACATCAGTTCTAATGGGCATTTGTTTGTGAGATTTGGTGAGGTGATTTCACAAAACCTTGTTTGGAAAGAGACTAGAGGCGTGTTATGTCGGGAAGAACAAGCATCCCCACGATCCCTTTCTATCTCGAGTTACGCTTTCTTGACGGATGAACCAATTTTCCACAACCAAACAACGACCCATTTTTCAGAATGTAACAGTTACACAATAAAAAAGTGGCCCCAAGGCCATTTCAGCGGATCCATATGGCACATATCCTGTAGTCAATCAATCCTGTCTCCGTAGCTAAGCTCACATGCTAACAATCTTCCATAGTTTGTATACACATCTGCCAGAGCTTGTATTTTGGCACAGCTAGGAGGAAAGTCCAAACTCCACGACCTTGCCAATATCCTCTCAGCCTGTGTGAGAAAGGGACATTAGAGCAGAACACAAATATCCATCAAAGTAAAATGTAAATTAGATATCTCGTTAGATGTAGTCGCGCAGTGTCGTAGGTGTTAAGTATGCAAGTATGGAAGTGTATACGAGGCATGAAACCTATTTGACACAATGCCTCAAAGATATGTGGTCTCATGGGATTGCAAAGGCTACAGCAAGAAGAAAAAAAAAGTGTCGGCGTCCTCCCAAAGTGAATCTCGCATTCTTCCAGCTATGCATTTGCTGCAACAAACCAATTACTGCTAAAATATCTTGCGCCTCCTACTTGTAGTTGTCCGGGGAGAGACACCAATAGTGGTGCACCTTAAGTTAGGGGACTATAAAATAAATTCTATAAAATGAGGGAACTTAATTTTTTCATTAGCACGTAGTTTAAGATTTTTTTAAATTATATATTATTTTTGAGTGTTGAATTGGAGGAAAGATATATTTTGAATTTATTTAAAATAGTAAATTTTAGTTACACTACATTTATATTGGGACTCGTACGTACCCAAAATTGTAAGGTACTGTACTACCAGAACAGTGTAACAAGTGCCCCGATGATGATACAGGTCTCCTCGCAAGGTGTTCGGGATCCAGAAAAGCCCTCGGAGTATGCGTTAACATCCCGCATGCCTCACTTTGCCCCCGTGCCCTTTGTTTTCCCCCTTTTCCCTCTTTCTTTGGCTTCTTGACCTTCAAGGATTTGAAACCGCCGCCTACGGGGCGGATCCTGTCCTGAACCGCCCCCGCTAGAGCGGCGGTCCTGTGCGTTTTCCAGAACACTCTTTTGACGCGACCCGCGTGAAATATCATGATTTACCAGCTTTTCTTTGCCGACTTGAGCATGCATTAATGTTTTTGGTCCCCTGAAAGTGTTTTTCCTTTGTTTATTGTTTTGGAGTTCAATTTGGTTTTAATTTTGGGTGTTTGAATTCCTATAAATACATGGTTTGTGTACATGCAAATGGTCTGAGTTTGTGTGAAGAATTTGAGCTGGAGTTTTGGTCACCATTTTTCCTTGTTAGAGTCTTCTGATTTTTAGTGTTTTGGTTAGCTTGCTTAGGATTGATAGCATAGTTTATTTCATACTTGGTTAGTATTGCTCAGTTGTTGGTAAGCCACAGACCCATCTTGTGCAGGCAGTGTTGTTGTTCCATCCAATCCGGTTAGAAGCTTGCCTCTGAATTCCTCTTTGCTGTAGATTTGTTTTTACTGTGACTTAGAGTTCTTAGTTCAATTCATTATATACCTGGTTAGCTTTATTCAGCTGTTGGTAAGCCACATATCCAACTTGTGCAAGCAGTGTCTTTATTTTGAACAGAATAGCTTAGGAAGCCATTAAAGTTGCAGGTTTTGCTCTTCGTATAGGATAGTCAAAGGTTCTGGTCGCTTCACGTTGCATGACTCGCAGTAAAATCCCGCTAGGAATCACATAAGCCAAGCTCTGTACTCTTGCGCTATCCCTCTCCTACTCGCATTCTCGGTCTGCATTCTGAGCTGTCCTTGTCCCAAAATCTACTCCTATCGGTGCTAGCATTACACGCTTTTCTGGATCCAAGTGAACACGAAAGAATGAGAAGATCATACTGAGGGGACGAGATCACATACACCATCGGATTCGCCACTGTTCTGCGGAGTCCAGGTTTTAAATTTCAAAGTTCTAGTCAGATTCATATCAAATAGAGTAGTTAAATCGCTTTATTTCATTTCATTCTATTCTCGATATTGCCAGGGAAGCTGTGGGGATTGATAGTTTCTGAGAAACTATGATTCACTCCTCACTTCTGAGGTAGGATCGAGAATCTTGCAGGTAGATTAGACAGGCTATTTTATTTATTTAGAATAATTCTACAAATCACACAGGCAAATAACCACACTCGGTTATCTTGTCTGTTTTAAATTATTGTTTAGTTATTATTTCTAGATACGCTTAAAATAGTTTGTTTTTCTTAGAATTGTTAGAATATTTCTTAGAAAGATAAAGGTTATATATGTTAGATTTATTTCATGTAGTTAGAATTTATTTCATTACAGTTAGATTACATTTTGTTTCGTATGACAATCACGGGACCTCAAGAGCCTCCAGTGGAATATATATTTGAGCCAATCGTGCCTCAACCAAACCTCGTCACAGCGATAGTTGACATAGACCAAAATCTCAGGATACAAGTATTCCGAACAACCACAGATTTACAACTGATCAGTTCACAGTTAAGAGGATTAAACATAGAAGACGACCAAGCACATGCGTTTTGGTCAAGTCAGCCAAACTACAGATTACCCTAGAAAATATCCACATGACTGTAGAAGGGCTCGAAAGAGAACAAACATTTGGGTGTGATCCTTTAGTTCCACAACCAGACGCTAGAGACACCCTCGTAGATATAGATACCAGCTTAAGAATCCAGGTTGCGAGAACGCCTGTAAGGTATTCTGAGAAGATCACACAACTGTTGGTTCTAAACATAGAAGCTGAAAAAGCGTACGATTACTGGATACTAGGGATTAGAACTTGATCTCGCGTATGACCATAACAGGACCGCAACAACCAAGAATCTATGGTTGTGATCCACAGATCCCACAACCCAACGAATCCACAAGTCAGTTAGATATAGACACTAACCTACGCACCTTGGTATTCAGGTCCACTCCACTTCCACCTATCATCATCAAACAACTGTCCTTACTAGATATAGCGGCTAACGAAGCTAGGGAATTCTCGGACTAAAAATCATCCGTAGAGTCAAATTCATCATCCACCATATGACCTTATCAGGAGATATACACGAAACAATCCCAGGTCATTTTCCACGTATTCCGCAGCCCATAGATCGAATCACGCCAGAGCTCGATATTGATTGGAGCCTTCGAGCAGTCATCCTCGCTGATCGATCTATCACACCGGTCCAAGTTAGAAGGGCCTTCTCTGCCTTAGATTCACAAATACCATTAGTGCGTGTCGAAGACATTAGACTGCCTAACTAGTTTGTCTGCATATTCTACCCCCACCGGCTGTCTCGGCACGACCTCGAGAGGTCGGGTACGCGGAAGAGTCACTTGTAGATTCTCATGCTCACCTGTCGCTTTTCCGACGTACAAAATTGGTGAACCCGACGTGAAACAAACAATTGTTTCACCTTCTCTTTGAGAAGTTTCATCTTCTCTCTTTCACCTTCGCTCCTTCCCATTATTCTGCGGGTATTCATATACCCCCCGAATATGTCGGGATTCGATGCATACGGCAGACCCCTCTTGGGTCTTGAGGCATACTACGCCCAATGAATAGGGAATCATCACCTCGCTCTCGATGGGGCGACAACTATTCAACTAATCAGTTGTCAACTCAAACCCCAAGAACCAGATATAGTTTGTCTCTTCAAACCGAGGAGTTAGATCAACTCCCTCGAACCCAACAAACAGAGCCTTCAGGTTCAAACAATATGACGTTTACCGGAGAATCTGGTTCGTCTCCTCAAATACTACTCAGACCACATATTAGTAGACAATCAGATCCATACCTGGTCTTAGACGATGGACAATCAATACCTTATCCTAGGAGTGAACAACGCTCCCGGGGTATGTACCCACCTATAGGAGGTTTACAAGTACAACCCGAGACCCCTTTTCAAGAAAATACCTCTACAGGAAATATTCTTGGAGAAACTTGGCAAGATAGCAATCAGTTCATGACAGGCTATCACATGCCTATACAACACCAGGGTATACAACAAACGCCGCTCAGGCAAAGTACCGTGACTTCACCAAATGAAGTCATTTCAACGTTAGTAGAAAGAGTGAGAGGGTTAGAACTTGCTCAAGCAAATCAAAATTCTCCGTTCATGCAAACGGGGAGTTCCAATCCTCCATACCACTCTGGCCAAGTAGATCTCCTCACAGGAGTAGGCACGTTAGGCATGCCTCCTCAATTTCCTCAACAAACGCCAACAAGGCCCACCATCTCTAACACTATTCCTCCAGGTCTAGTGTCAAACAATCCATTCCTTGACAATACCCCATCCTATTTAAACATGTACTCTAAATCACCACAAGGAGATATGTTCTCCTCTCCCGGTATGTTTGCTCCAACGCAGGGACCTCCCTATGCCCCTGCCAACGCGTACGCTGCACCGTATCAACAACCTATCCCACCACTCCCTCAGCAAACACCATCAATGGTCGAAAGCTATGCGATAGGGACGTATTCAGAATATCTAAAGGAACCCTTAGATTTCACCATACGAAGCGTCATGCTTCCAAGACCTCTCCCTGATTTTCCCAAGTTCAAGGGTGAAGGAGATCCAAACGCGCATATCAAAGCTTACGCTACTGCCATACGAGAATTACTCCCTTGGGATGGGGTTGTTGCTAAAATATTTCCCAAAACCTTGGAAGGCATCGCTCTCGATTGGTATTATAGAATACCTGAAGCTTCCATACATTCATTTAAACAACTCGTGTCAGAGTTCATCAAAGCCTTTGACATGAATAAACTATTGAGAACAGGAATCAGGGAATTCTTACATATCAAACAAGAACACAACGAATCTGTCGCCCATTTCATCCAGAGGTGGCGTACAGTTCTTTACTCTTCAGCAAGTGCTCCAAACATGGATCAGATGGAACTATGTGATTTATTCCTTCATTCTCTCAGCAGAGAAGTGAAGGAAGAAGTCCAGAAGTTCCCACTAAGGACTTATGATGAGGTACTTGAGAGCGCTCTGTGAATTGATCAAGCAGCAATAGATAGTGGTCGTAAGACTTACAGAGCAAATGGGAGGTTAATCACCTCCACTCAAAATACTACAACTACCACAAATGTCAATCAAGGACCCAAAATCCTTAACAAAAATCGTGGGGTAACAACGGATGGGGTAACCAACCAGCCCAAGAGGGTAAATGTCGTTAATACTCCGTCACAAACAAACAACCAGCGAAACAACAACTTTACCCCAGCGGTCAATACAGTGGATTTTAACCATCCACAACAACAACAACAACAACAACGGCGAAATCCCATGCAAGGGCCAAGCCAAAACTCATTTGGTTACCAAAACCAAAGTCAAAACCAAAAACAACAATTCCAAAACTTTGGTCCTAATAGGCAACAGTTTGATCGGAATTTTAGGCCACAATACACACCAAACCAACAAAACGGGAATTATAACCCCAATTCTTATTGTGGTTTCCATAAAATTCATGGTCACGACACTAGAACATGCCGTGACTACAATAAATTTATGCAACGTTTCCAGAAGAACAAAGACAGTTCTTCACAGACCTGTTTTGGCAGATCCCGTCTCATCATCACCAAATACTCTCACAGGGGCAGTTTCCCCTCAGAATGCTCCCCTCAGGATCTTTAACGATCCGCTCCCAAATCATGATGGCAATAGGCTGAATCCAACCGGAACAAACAAAGGTGCAATAACGGGAAACAATGATCATGAAGCTTCGACTTCATTAAATCCGTCAGTTGCGCCATAGTTGGGAGCTCAACCAAGACCTAAGATAGTTAGTTTGGTAGAATTAGACGCTGAACTACCTATCGAAGCTATAACAAGAACACGAGAGTATTTCTCTCAACCGAGCCCAAGTCATCTGCCAGAGACAGATAGGAGTCAGCAAATAATTGAAAAACCCATCGGTGCCTATGATTTAATTAGTGACCTAACAAAGACCTTTTCACACATTTCATTTTTGGACTTGCTAAAGAACTCTCCCCCTCACAGAGCTGCTCTTTTAGAAGCATTAGGTCTAGGCCATCTAATTAACATCACTCCACCTCCTGAAACACAAGTAAATCACGTAGATTTTGACATCCACCTCCGGGACAGCTGGACAAGGATGTCAAATTCATTTTCGAAATAAGTAAAATGCCCACAGATGCTGAGATCGCACGCCGAGGTGACCCAACCTTACACTTACAGGTGTGGGTTTATAATAACTATGTAAAATGGGCAATGGTTGACGACGGGGCCGCAGTTAACATAGTCCCTTTCTCTTTCCTCCAAAAACTTGGATATGGAGAAACAAACTGTTCCACTACACGAAATACCTTGAGAGGCTATGATAGCCTTAAAGCCACTTCGATAGGAACTATAATACTGCCGGTCACCTTAGGGCCCAAAACCATCTTGACTGAATTTTATATTATAGATTGGGAAACTAACTATAATATGATCCTCGGCCGACCTTGGATACATCGAATGAAGGCAATCCCTTCCACGCTATTTCAGGAAGTAAGATTCTTGCATCTGGGAAAGGTATTTGTAGCCAAAGGCGATCCAAAACCTTTCGATTTGCACCTAGCTGATTTAAAGAAAAGACCAGGGGTGCACTCAGAATTTGAACTGCCAACAAACCAACTTAATAAACCCTCTGACCCAAAGCCAGAGGAAAAGTTGATACCTATGACAGATCTTGAAACTACTAGCATAGCCAAAACAATTCCAACCCCTAAAGGTAAAACTAAAGAAATACAGTATCATTAGGGACTACTGCAAAAATCGTTGAGTTGATAGAACAAGATTCACCAATGTTCTTACCATTCGATTCAGTAGGCATAGGATTTTCCCTAGGTGTTGGTTCCTTGCCAGCAGAGGATCTCTGTATGGTAGAAGTAGAGTGTGCAAACGCAGCAGATGCCCCAACATCTACACTCCCGGATAAGTATTGGACTCTCCATTTCGATGGAGCTAAATGTCGTTATGGAGCGGGGGCAGGTATAATTCTTACCTCACCCGAGGAGAAGGTCCTCCCATTCTCTTTTAAGTTAAACTTTGAATGCACAAACAACGGCGCTGAGTACGAAGCCCTCCTCCTTGGCCTTACCTTAGCCAAAAGAATTGGTATTAATAACATCAGAGTCTTGGGAGACTCGCAATTAGTGACAAACCAAGTTTCTGAAGTATATGAAACTAAAGCCGAACATTTACAACTCTACAAAAATGCTGTATTAGATTTAAGCAAGGCGTTTAACTTCATATCCATTGAAGCAATCCCGCGAGAAAAAATCTTCTCGCCGATTCAATAGCAACCTCAGCATCACGCTTCACTCCAAGCAATGAGCTAGAAGACACTCACTTCACAATATCCATTCGTGACGAACCATTGATAAAAACAATGACAAATCCTCTTTCAAGCGGAAGTGAATCTACCATCCTAGACCATGTTGGAAATGATGCGGCTACTTTGGATTACTTAAATGCCTATGCAGCATTACATCTCTCCTATCATATGCTAGATTTATCCCTGATTCCACATTCGTCTTCCTACTTCGGAAATCCCGTAACGGATCTTCCCTCACAAAGGGAACCTAGCATATACGCAATAGAAAATGGGGATGATATAGATTTACCTCCAGCACCACCTGAGTTCGAAGAGGGTAACGCCTCTTTAATCGAAGAAACAATCGATGTCAACATCGGGATAGAAGATGAACCAAGAATACTGAAACTAGGTTCTTCATTGACACCAGAAGAAGTGGAAATACATACTCAGGTTCTCAAAGAACATCAGAAAGCGTTTGCATTTAATTACAAGGAAATGACGGGAGTCGCACCCCACATTGCGGTACACAACCTCGTCACTAGATCAGATGCAAAGCCAATTAAACAAAAATCAAGACCCATGAAACCCAAAGTAGCTCTCATGGTAAAAGAGGAAGTAATAAAACTCCTTCAGGTAGGATTCATCAAGCCAGTTGACTACTCCCAATGGGTATCTAATATCGTTCCCATTCTCAAGAAGAACGGAAAGATACGCATTTGCATAGATTTCGAGACATCAACAAAGCGTGTCCTAAAGACGATTTCCCATTACCATCCATAGACGTTATTGTTGATGCAACAGCTGGTTTTGAACTCTTGTCTCTCATGGATGGATTCTCGGGATACAACCAAATCAGAATATCCGAGCAAGATCAAGCTAAAACCACGTTCATAACTCCTTGGGGAACCTATTGCTATGCTGTCATGCCTTTCGGTCTCAAAAACGCTGGTGCTACATACCAGCGGGCTATGACTTATATATTTCACGATTTAATTCATAAAATCGTGGAATCCTACGTAGATGACTTGTTGGCTAAGGCCAAGAAGCGTTGTGACCATCCCGAAGTACTCCGCATCATTCTTTCACGCCTAATAGAATACGGAGTCACGCTAAATCCAGAGAAATGCGTATTTGGTGTAACAGGAGGAAAGCTCCTAGGTTACATCATATCGTCACGAGGGATCGATGTTGATCCAACCAAAATTCGGGCTGTCCTCGAAATGGTCCCACCTTCGAGTGAATGCGAATCGATCATTTCTCGGAAAGTCGGGTGCAATCCGAGATTTATCTGGATCTAAGCTTCACCGCTCATCCAATCAACAATTTACTCAAGAAGGACTATAGCATTGATTGGATCAAGATTGCAATGAAGCTTTTGATGCGCTTAAGCGATTCCCTGTTATCACCACCTACGCTAATGCCACCTAAGCTAGATCGCCTGATTAATTCTATACTCATGGGCTACCGATGTCTCGCGCCTCGTATGTTGGCCAAGAAGACGATGACAAGAGAGAGCGTGCGATTTATTTCATTAGCCGAACATTGCTCGACTATGAAACACGCTATACACAGGCAGAACGAGAATGCCTTGCCATAGTCTTTGCTACTAAACGTCTAAGACATTACATGCTGAATCAAGAA
This sequence comes from Taxus wallichiana var. yunnanensis, assembly GCA_018340775.1. Classification (NCBI taxonomy): domain Eukaryota; kingdom Viridiplantae; phylum Streptophyta; class Pinopsida; order Cupressales; family Taxaceae; genus Taxus; species Taxus wallichiana. The sequence continues at coordinate 571,333,800 of CM031236.1, forward strand.
ACAAAGGTCATGGTAAAGACGGACCATTTACGGACTTTTCACACAAGGTCCTTGTCCAAAAAAGTGGACGTTTTATAACCTTAATGGGAGAGTTCGAATTAATATTTGTAAAACAAGAAGTCAGTTAAAGGAAAATCATCGCAGATTGGTTAGCTGACAACCCATTAGACGGAGGTGATCTAGTAGATTTAGACTTTCCGGATGAATGCGTATACTACATCGAAACTCGACTGCTATCTCCGAGTGCCCTTGGTACACATGATATCATTAATTATATCATGGACCATACGTACCTGGAGGCAGTTACACCGCAACAAAGAAGGCGGTTACGCATAATCGTAGCTAAATATGTCATCATAGAGCAGTGTGTTTCTATCGAAAAGCATTCGATGGAATGCTCTTAAGATGTGTCGACACGAAGAGTCCAAGAGGATTCTCCATGAATCCCACAATGGTATATGTGGAGGCCACTCGGTGGCCATGCCACCGCTCAAAAAATACATCGAATGGGCTATTTTCGCCCACTCTAGAACATGACGTGATAGAGTTTGCACGCAGGTGTCATAAGTGCCAAGAATTCTCCCACGAGATCCACATGCCAGCACAAGCTCTGCAACCAATCGCTACTCCATGGCCCTTTTCTACATGGGGCCTAGACTTAATAGGGAAATTCTCTCCCTCATCCACAGACGGCCACAATTTTATAATCACGGCCACTGAATATTTTACCAAATGGGTGGAGGCCATGCCTCTTACTACCGTACCTGGCTCGGTGATCGCTAAGTTCATTTTGAATCAAATCATTTGCAGGTACAGTATCCCGCAAATCATTATCTCTGATAATGGAACTTCTTTCAAAAATGAAGAAGTTCGCGAACTATGCGGTAAATTCAAAATAAGCCATCATACGGCTTCCTTGTATTATCCCCAAGCTAACGGACAGGCTGAAGCAACAAACAAAACGCTGAAAGCCATTCTCCTTAAAACAGTGAAAGAAAACAAGCGGGATTGGCATTTGAAGTTATATCCGGCCTTGTGGGCCCACCGAACCTCAATAAGAACACCAACGGGAGCAACTCCTTTCTCGCTAGTATTTGGGGCAGAAGCAGTTCTCCCGCTTGAGGTCGAAATACCCAGTCTCCGCATTTCACTACAAGGGATTCTGGATGAAGACGCTTACAGAGAAGCACGTCTCTCCCAACTAGAAAGCCTAGATGAAACTAGGTTAGATGTCGAGCAAGCATGCATAAAGCTTATGCTGACCGAATGTGCCGGCAAAGATAACAAGAAGGTCTATGAACGCGACATATACGAAGGTGATCTAGTTCTAAGACTAGACAAATGCCGAATCGACAAGAAGACCCGGTGAAGGAAGGAAGTTCCGCCCAAATGGTTTGGCCCATACCGAGTCATGAAGGACTACGGAAATGGTGCTTATCTCTTATGTACGTTAGAAGGTGAGGAGTTTGGCGAAACATCAATTCCTGCACCTCAAGCGTTTCTACGCATAAGTTGTGCCTAACGCTACCTATATAACTATCTACATTGCATTTTATATAAATTAGGATCATTTTGTCCACTTGTTCTTACATAAATTGTGATCAAGAAATCTATTCTCAAAGCAATTTACTACAAGCTCGTGATGTTTCTGGCATAAAGTTCTTTAATCATACCTCTCCATCTTCGTATCATCGAATCATCTTGGAATCTTTTATCAAACAAAATCAGACATGACGAAGTCTTAACGGTAATCATACCAAGATCTGCAAGTTTGTTCTCGCTTTGATTTCTTCTTAGGATAGGTGTCTTGCCTATGGTCTGTTCTAGAAGCTTCATGGTGTCACATCTATCCCATATACACATCTCTTTGGAAATAAGCATATACTGACATTTTACTCAAAAAGACAAGTCAAGAAGTGATTAAACAGAAAATTTTATTTTTACACATTTCTTGCCCCACCAACCTTCGGTGATGAGCTTCGTCTCTTACTAGTGACGTAGGGTTGGGAAAGGATGGAAATGCCCTTACTCGCCTATGCCTCGCCCATTTGGTGATAAACCCATGCTTCTTACAGTAAAGATGGGGCAAAGTGTAGGGGTCCTCCAGACAAAGTAAACGTTAAAAGGTCATAAACAAACAATTCAAACTTTGAGTCAAAACGAATGAATCGATATTCAAAATTCCAAGAAGAGTTAAAAATCCTCAAAAACCCAGATTTTGTCTACTATGTGGCCATCTACGGGTCTAAGTCTGGATCAACCGCAAAGCAAGTTACATCCAAAACTATGAAGTCATTCAGGTAGAGTAAGCTTGTAGTTTTCAATTTGATTCCACCAAAGCTTCGTCTGTCTTTCATCACTATCATTTCACCATATTTCATAACTTGCGCCCTTCTTGGCTCTTGGTGATGAGCCCTCGCATCTTACTAGTTGCATGGAGTTAGGAGTGGGGCAAGTTAATCTGTTCATCATACTGGTTATTTTCATCACTTTGCCAAAACAAACATGAGGTATCCAAATTGCTCACAGAAACTAAGATTTAAGATCACAGTATATCTACAATATCATACATCAGCATCATGAAACACAAAAGAAAGCAAACATTTGCATCATCTGTTTTCCATTGCATACATTCTAGAAAGCATATAAAACATACATCGTAGTATACACGAGGAAGCTGGAAACAGAAAGGGAAAACACGAGTGACAAAGTTTTGATCCAAAAACGAATGCATATATATAAATAATCAATGTTTATATACAATGCCATCATGCTCTAGGCATGGTCAAAACGCTCAAAGAGCCCGTGATATACAAAAGAATCTACAGTACAAAATACACAGGGCCAAGTCGCCTCTCAACCCCTACGCGACCCTCCGAGGTGTGCGCACTGCTTAGGACTCGGCTACGCGGCGCTCCGAATGCACGGAGGGATCGTGGTCTCGAGGAGCAGCCGCGGTCTCCCCACGAGAATGGCTCCTCATAAGATGCTCGGCCGTCCTATAGCCCACCAACTCTGTATGGAGAGTCGACACCATCCTAGCCACGTGCCAAATGGGAGCAAAGACGGTGATGCCTCACTGGCCGCCGAGGGCTCCCCAAGCATCTGACAGATAGCTCCGCACGGGTCTTATCCATAGGGATCATCGTGAGAATCAGTGCATACCCTGCGGATTAGATCCCGCCACTCGTCAACAGTCTCTGCAAAACAAAGAAGAAAAACGAATTAGAAGCTAGGCAAGAGACTAAAATATACAAGATACAAACACAAGGAGAGACAAAGCAATTAAAACAAATCCTAAATTAGACAAACATTGAAAGGAGGAGAGGATAACTTACTCGGATCACCGGGCCTCCAAGATGGATCGCTGGGGCCGGCACCCGCTGCGGATGCCGCTGCCGACTGTGGAGCTGCTCCTGTGGCAGGGGCAACATGTCGCCCCACAACTGACTCATCCTCTCCACCATGGCCCTGGGAGAGTGGCTCCTCTGAAGCTAGAGTCTCTCTCTCTGCACTCTGCTCGGCCCTCTCTGCCTGCAAAATATCCTGAGTGTCATGCCACTCAGGATCGCTATCATCCGTCTGCTCCTCCGACCCTCCCTCTGTAAGCTCCTCAGAATCGGAGTCGATATCTATAGGGTCATCGCTGCTATGAGCAGGACCCGCAGCAATCTGAAGCAAAGGTGCCCGAGGCGCACCGGCTCTAGCCCGAACTACCCTCCTGGCTGCAATAGGAGTGCCAGGAGTGATCGCTGTCCAACCACGGCCTCTAGGCCCCCCTCTGGCCTCTCGGACTGATCTATAAACTGGTGCCGCTGGGGGAAGCATGCCCGCATATGGAAGGCCGAACTGCTGAGGAACTCTACCAAAAGGGTGTACCTCCACCCGTCCCACGCGGTCGATAAGCTGCCCTGTGGTGGAGCAGGAGATCAATGTAAGGGTCTCCTCGCCCCATATGCCGGCCATAAGCCGATACGGCGTCGCCTCCATATCTCTTGTGGTAAGGAGGCAATCGGGCCGGGTGAGGTGCTCTAAGCACCGACATATCTCGACCATCTAGCGCCTCATCACAGCCCCCGGGTCTGCCACCTCTACCCTCTCGCCGTAAGGAATAAAATGCTCGTACACCCAACTCATGACTAGAGTCGGGTGGCTCAATGACTTGTCCCGCAAACGGACCACCCCAGTATAAGTCATGGTAGGTGGTCCCTGAATATCTGCGCCTGCATATATCCGGCCATGCCCCCTCTATCCGAGCAATGATGGGGCCAGCAGAAGTATAGTAAAGTATCTCCTCCTTGTCCCGATAAGCCTCGAGGCAAGGATCCCCATGATAGCCGGCATCGAAATACGGGGATAGGAAAAGAAGGAATGGATCGAACTCTCTCCCCCTTCTTCGACCCCGTGGAGATGGCCGCATCCCCCATGTAGCCTGCCCACTATGCAATCTGTGCTCGAGACCCTGCCGTCTCTAGTGTGAGTCTCCTACCGATGATCGGGACCCCTAGGATACGGTAAACATCCTCCAAAGTGATGGTCCACTCACCGCGGACCCCTGGCAGTCGGAAAGTGTTCCGATCTGCATCCCAATATGAGAACAAGTCACAAAGAATGTGACTAGACGGTGTGACATGGGGCACGCGTGATATACACAATATAACCGGCCCTCAGAATGTATCCTCCTCATCCCGAGAAAGGGAATGTAATACCCCGAAATCCAATCACACTCTCTCTCTCGGCTCCATCTGATATACTCTGCTCTCGCCTGCATACAACCAAAACACACAAAACAGAGCAAGTTAGTATCTAATCAATATCGAGAGAGTCATAAAAGCATATAGAAATGATAAAAATACAAGTGCAATCTCAAAAGTTAAGTTCTTTTCAGATTCGTGCAAAACCGCCGCCCGAGCAGGGGGGCGGTTTTGCAACCGCCGCCTTAAGGGGGCGGCACAGTGGTAATCTCCTGCCGCCCGAAGCAGGCGGCGGTCATGTAACCGCCTGCCCCCGGCCAGGCGGCGGTCGCGGTCCGAAAACCCGTGCGGGTTGTTAACCCCAAAAAGCCCAAAAAAAGCAAAAATAGACCATTTTAACTAAAAACAAAACCTACCCAGTAGGCGCCCCCTAGATGGACCTTTTGAACCTAGCATTTTCGAAAATAATCCCCCCATTGCAAAGAATTTTCCATTTCAAATTTGAAGAGGGAAAAACACAAAATGGAAGAAAACCAACCTGTGATCGCTGAGGTCGGTGTTCCGCTCGTGGAGGCATGATCACGATCTCGCTGCGAACGTTTCGACTCTACTCGCGTGAGAAACCGTCACCGTGGGTCCCAGAGCTCAAAATCAATCAAATCAACTCGCACAAATGAATAGGAAAATGGGCCCACTTTCATATATATATCGTTCTGTTTCGTTTTAAAATGACTTTTCGCGCAGTTTGAGCACGATGGAGGTAAGTTTCTATCCCCGCACGAATGGTACGTTCTCCTTCCCTATTATTTTAGCGTTTATCTTCCAAGTTATTGCATCTATCTGCACTTGAGTTCTCTTTTCATTTTGCAGGTAGCGGGAATTTCGATGGCGTCATATCAACACACGGATGGGGTAAAAGCACAATAAACTGTCCCACTTTTTGGTATGTTTTGTACCATTATAAACATGAATTTTCAGTTTCATTGATTTTCTAAAGGTAATAGCCATAAAACCGTACACATTCATGAAATTCCACAAACTAACAAAATGTTGTATTTAGAGTGTAGAATACATATCAATTTTTTTAAAAAAATTGCAAAAAAAAAGGTCTTTTTCTTAATTTTATTCATACGTTGTTTCTTATGTTATAAAAGAGGAATGACTGTCCCCGGGTGGTTTTTTTGAATGAAAATTTATTTTTTCACCATGAAATTTTAGATATATGTTCAAGATTTGAATTTTGAGGTGCTATCAAATTTTCATATTTTTTGGACTTATATTTTTTTTTTAATTAATTATTTAGTAAAAATATTTTCAAATAAATGGCGTACAAATGTTTATGCCAATAAATTTTAAGATTTATATTGAAATTGAATTTTTTTCACAGGTAAGAAGAAGACTTCAATAAATAGTAATTTTAATTTTTTCAATTTTTTTGATATTTTTTGCTATTTTTCAAATTGGGTTGATTGTGTACGATCGATTGTCCTAAAATACCATATGTTAGCAAAATATAAAAATAAATAGTAAAACATATTTTAAAAAATGAAAATTATATTTTTAGAAAGCTAATAAAATTCTGTATTTTGTGTTAAAATTTTATAATTTTATTCATTCGTTAACCCTAATTACGTGGCACCTAAGTGGCACATTTTGGCATAAAATTATCCTCCAAATGGATTTGGCGCCAAAATGTGCCACATAAGTGCCACATAGGTGCCACATAGGGGGGTTCGCGCGAAGGGGGGTTCGCGCGAAGGGGGTTCGCGTGAAGGGGGTTCGCGTGAACCCCCCTTCGCCCGAACCCCCCTGAACCCTAAATCCGCCACCCAAAACTATATAAATATCTATATATAACTCTTTGCCGCCAAAATTATTTTGAATTCGTGGGGTTCATGGAGGTTGAGAAAGCTTGTTCGCGAATGGAACCTTCCCCTTTCGCGCGAACTAGTTTCTTCATCCCACGTGGCAATTCAAAGCGAAGGGGTTCACGCGAAAGGGGTGTTCGCGCGAACACCCTTGATTTCCGATCCTCCCAACTGTTACTCACGTTTTTGGGACATGAGTGGTATAGATTCTAACTCCCCATTTCGGGAATGGCCATACTGACCCACCGCTTTATGCCTCTTCATGGCTAAAACGCTTCTCCGAGGGGGCAATATGTACGTACTCCAAAATCTGTAAGGTATTGATCGCTGCAAGTTGTAACAAGTGCCCCGATGATGATACAGGTCTCCTCGCAAGGTGTTCGGGATCCGGAAAAGCCCTCGGAGTATGCGTTAACATCCCGCATGCCTCGCTTTGCCCCCGCGCCCTTTGTTTTCCCCTTTTTCCCTCTTTCTTTGGCTTCTTGACCTTCAGTGACGAAACCACCGCCGGGCAGGCGGAGTCCGTGACCGCTGCTTCGAACATGGCGGCGGTCCCGTAACCGCCACCCTGCTTAGAGCGGCGGTCCTGTGCGCGTTTTCCAGAATGCTCTTTTGACACGACCTGCGTGAAATATCACGATTTACCAGCTTTTCTTTGCCGACTTGAGCATGCATTAATGTTTTTGGTCCCCTGGAACAGTGTTTTTCCTTTGTTTATTGTTTAGGAGTTCAATTTGGTTTTGATTCTTGGGTGTTTGAATTCCTATAAATACATGGTTTGTGTACATGCAAATGGTCTGGGGCGAGTTTGTGTGAAGAATTTGAGCCTGGAGTTTTGGTCACCATTTTTCCTTGTTAGATTCTTTCGATTTTTAGTGTTTTAGTTAGCTTGCTTAGGATCGATAGATAATTTATTTCATACTTGGTTAGTATTGCTCACTTGTTGGTAAGCCACGCACTCCATCTTGTGCGTGCAAAGTAGGCTTGTTGTTCCATCCAATCCTGTTAGAAGCTTGCCTCTCGAATTCTCTTTTGTCTGTAGATTTGTTTTTACTATGACTTAGAGTTCTTAGTTCAATTCATTATATACCGGTTAGCTTTATTCAATTGTTGGTAAGCCACATATCCAACATGTGCAAGCAAAGTGTCTTTATTTTTAAATGTAATAGCTTAGGAAGCCATTAAAGTCAGCAGGTTTTGCTCTTCGTATAGGATAGTCAAAGGTTCTGGTCGCTCCACGTTGCATGACTCACAGTAAAATCCCGCTAGGAATCGCATAAGCCAAGCTCTGTACTCTTGCGCTATCCCTCTCCTACTCGCATTCTCGGTCTGCATTCTGAGCTGTCCTTGTCCCAAAATCTACTCCTATCGGTGCTAGCATTACACGCTTTTCTGGATCCAAGTGAACATGAAAGAACGAGAAGATCATACTGAGGGGACGAGATCACATACACCATCGGATTCGCCACTGTTCTGCGGAGTCCAGGTTTTAAATTTAAAAGTTCTAGTCAGATTCATATCAAATAGAGTAGTTAAATCGCTTTATTTCATTTCATTCTATTCTCGATATTCTCGGTGTGAAGTCATATGGATTGATAGTTTCGAGAAACTATGATTCACTCCTCACTTCTGAGGTAGGATCGAGAATCTTGCAGGTAGATTAGACAGGCTATTTTATTTATTTAGAATAATTCTACAAATCGCACAGGAAAATAACCACACTCGGTTATCTTGTCTGTTTTAAATTATTGTTTAGTTATTATTTCTAGATACGCTTAAAATAGTTTGTTTTTCTTAGAATTGTTAGAATATTTCTTAGAAAGATAAAGGTTATATATGTTAGATTTATTTCACGTAGTTAGAATTTATTTCATTACAGTTAGATTACATTTTGTTTCGTATGACAATCACGGGACCTCAAGAGCCCAGGGAATATATATTTGAGCCAATCGTGCCTCAACCAAACCTCGTCACAGCGATAGTTGACATAGACCAAAATCTCAGGATACAAGTATTCCGAACAACCACAGATTTACAACTGATCAGTTCACAGTTAAGAGGATTAAACATAGAGGACGACCAAGCACACACGTTTTGGTCAAATCAGCCAAACTACAGATTACCCTAGAAAATATCCACATGACTGTAGAAGGGCTCGAAAGAGAACAAATATTCGGGTGTGATCCTTTAGTTCCACAAATGTACACGCCTGGAGACACCCTCGTAGATATAGATACCAGCTTAAGAATCCAGGTTGCGAGAATGCCTGTAAGGTATTCTGAGAAGATCGCACAACTGTTGGTTCTAAACATAGAAGCTGAAAAAGCGTACGATTACTAGATACTAGGGATTAGAACTTGATCTCGCGTATGACCATAACAGGACCGCAACAACCAAGAATCTATGGTTGCGATCCACAGATCCCACAACCAAACGAATCCACAAGTCAGTTAGATATAGACACTAACCTACGCACCTTGGTATTCAGGTCCACTCCACTTCCACCTATCATCATCGAACAACTATCCTTACTAGATATAGCGGCTAACGAAGCTAGGGAATTCTGGACTAGGCCAGAAAATCGTCCGTAGAGTCAATTTTATTCATCATCCACTATATGACCTTATCGAGAGATATACACGAAACAATCCTGTGTCATTTTCCACGTATTCCGCAGCCCATAGATCGAATCACGCCGAACTCGATATTGATTGGAGCCTTCAAGCGCCATCCTCGCCGATCGATCTATCACACCACCAAGTTAGAAGGGCCTTCTCGCCTTAGATTCACAAATACCATTAGTGCGTGTCGAAGACATTAGACCGCCTAACTAGTTTGTCTCGCATATTCTACCCCCACATCGGTGCTCTCAAGCACGACCTCGAGAGGTCTGGAGTACGTGGAAGAGTCACTTGTAGATTCTCACGCCGCCTGTCGCTTTTCCGACGTACATGACCCATATTTGATCATGGGTGATAATGGTTGAACATTTAAAATTTTAAAAAGGAAAATCTTATATGGCATGATATGATTGGGTGTTGTCATGTCAAAAATGACTAATCACCGGGTACTTTTATGACAACTAGTGGGTGTTGTGTATTCAATACACTATATCCACAATTAGACCCCGCACCACTATTGGTGTCTCTCCCCTAATTACTATTGAATTTACAATGTGAATTATGTTTTTGTGTGGTCATTTCTTATGGATCTCAATTAAAGTTTTGTATTATTGAGCAAGGAAGATGACAGTCCGAAAAGCCGCAAACTTGCCCACCCGCCTACCACAAGCCACCCTCCTGTCACGCATCCTCATTAATATTGTCCAACCGCTCCCACTCAATTTCTCCAACGCCCCCCTTTGTTTTTTTATTATTTTATTTCCTTTTTTTTCTTTATAAAAAAATAGAAACGTTGAGCACTACAAATCTAGTAACTTTTCTTTGTGTAATGTCACGTTATACCTTAAATCCTTGTTAAGAAAATCTATCACATTTAGAATATAATTTCATAATATCTCTAGCCATTATAAAAATTGTTTATCTTTACATCATGATCTATCAATAATTTTGGAAATATTATTTAATAAACGATGCATAAAACATCTGATATTTATTACACAACTTTTAGTATTTGATTCTCTCTCCTATCCAAAACTATATGGAATGGTCAAGATGTGGGGTCCAATCCTAATTGACCTATATGGTCCTACCTAATGTGAATTTTGGATTAGTAAGGTTAGAAACATGAGATAAAAAAATATTTATTATTATTATGTAACTTTTAATCACTTAACACTCTTTTGTGGATCTTATTTAGATGTAACTATAAAAAAATATTCCAAGAGAAGTTGTGAAACCATGGGAACTCAAATAAGAGAGGTTTTAGTGTAAATAATTAAAAACTATTACAATGTTTTCAAAATAAAAATTTAATTTAATATTTGTTTTCTTCTTCAAAAATTACGCAAGTTCAAGAAAAATACACTCAATTTTGAGTTCGTATGAAAAAATTATATCCTCTAAAAGGTAGAGGACTTTCTATGGTGATAGAACCACCTTGATGGTTTTGTAACTTTCGATAGAAGTTATATAACCACCCGAAAAATTTATAACTATCACTGGTAGTTATGTAAACATATAAAACATTTTTTAAGCTGTTAGTGGCGGTTTCTTAATTGTCATCGAAGTTTGTAACCAACTCCCATAAAAGGCAACAATTTTATCACACAAGAATATTTTGGGAAAGTAAGTAACGGCTCACAAACTTTTGGGCTCTTCAAACACTAAGTGTGTTTGAGATTCTAATTAAAAATTTATTTGGTGTGTGTGTGTGTGTGTGTGAGAGAGAGAGAGGAATCTATTTATAATTATGGGAGGGATTCCAAGAAACAATTATTCTTGATTATATGGGTTTTTATAAACTAGAGTGTAAAAGGAAATAGTGAGTGAGTGCAACACTTGGGAATCTCTTTTCCGAAGTTGTCTAATACATAAAAGGGTACACTTGAATGGAGTGCATTTGAGGCCCATGTTTGAGAAAATGCATCATGACTTCTCAACATAGATGAAAAGCATTTTTGGGGTGTTGAAAAATAATATAATATGGGGAAATGTTGCCCCCAAAATTTTTGCTAAGGTTCAGCAGCAACATGCTCAAAGAGTAATGGACAAAGGTGTGTGCTCACGTGAAGGGGAATATTTTTGTGTATGCCAAAATAAGAGAAGAGGATCAGCTAAGGCATGAAGAGTGGGAGAAAATGAAGAGTCATATGGAGCACATGTGAGAGAATCTGAGTTGGAAAATGAAAAAAGAGAAGAAGTAGAAAAAATGCCAATGAGGAAAAATTGTAGTGGCATGTGGAGGAAGAAATGGTAGAATGGTACTGATAAATCTTCTGTTATGCTAGTAAAAATCATGGGGAATGGATTCCTTCCTATCTTGTGGATCAAAAACATTCCTAGGGGCCACATTCACCTTCAAACTTCTCCCTTCTAACATCTCCTAGTCAATTCCTAACTACCCATAGTAATGGCAAACACACTATTTTAAGTGAGAATGGATTTGGATTCAAATTAAATATCTTGTATAAATATGGAATATATACTAAGACCTAGGGTTATTGATGGTTGATTATTGGTATCCAAGTACTATTATATAGTTGATAAGCGATCAGAAATCTTAGGCATTATTGGTTGTTTTTCATTGTTTCGTTTTGTAACCATTTATGTGCTAGTGCACCCATGAATGTAATTGTCACTATCATATGATATTTTGATTATTAGGTCCTTAGTGAATCCCATTATTAACTATAATAAGTCTAGGTATCTGTAATCCATTAATTCCATACTGTAACATTTCCTTAAATGAATATGTATGAATGATTTGTGCATATATTTTCTTTAAGCTATTTTTAATGAGATTCTTTATTGTAGTGGTTGTTATATGCTCTGTGTACTAATTAATCTGGTTGTATCATGTATGGTAAAGGTATGTGAGTGTTTTTCATGTTGTGTTCTAAAGTTCTTATTATTTCACGAACTAGCAAGCGGTTTGATACATTGAGTGTGCCTTGGGTGAGTGCACATGAGAAATCATGTATCATATTCTAGCACACTTGGTGGATTAAAAGGGATTGTGTGCTTGGGTTGATCCCTATTATAGAATAAATGTTTGAATACTAGGAAAAACCCTAACATTTCTCTTTTTTCATCTATTTTTGGATGCAGCATGAGTAACATGATTTTTTTTAGTGTGGGATGAGTTTTCTAAAAAATCTGGTAGTGACAAAGGTCACTTCAATGTATGTTGAGGACTTAAATAAATTGAAAAATCAATATTTGACCTTAATAGTCCATATTTCTAGCTTCTTCTGAAATGTGGTGTCATGTTCATACAAGTAGGGCCTCCCTAGTAGCATGTCACATAATTCAAGAGACATGATATGAAAAGTGAAATTGTATTCTAATAGCTTGTATTTTTAATGGAAAGTACATTTCTATTAGAGCATGACATATTTTCCAAAATCGAGCCATTTAAGTGAATATGGGTGAGGATGAATGGAAGAGGAAGTGAAAGGAATTAAACCACATATTGACATATGATGTTATTTTGATTCTTATTTTTGACGATGATATGAACATGTTTTCCTTTGACCCTAAATTTCATGTGGAAGTGGTGCTCTTTTTCTTTAGAAGAATTTTGAAAATGTTGTTAGTAATCACATAATAAATATTAGGATTAGTCTCATTCATTAGTTGTGGACTTGATATATATTGTGTAAGAAAGGTTTTATATGTACAACATTTAAAATTATACAATGGGTATGTGATTATTGTAATGATAATATTTTTCACTCTTCATCTTTTTGATGTAGTGTAAGTTTGAATGTGTAGAATCCTTCTAGTTTTGATGGTTGTCCTTCTTGGGCTTCTCAATTGTATGTTAAAATCATTTTTCTTTTATACGTAGGGACTTGAGATGTGTGTGTTCTGTGCACACTTTATTAGTGCGATGGGTCTTCATGCGATGGGTCTTGTGCACACTATTAGATGAAGATGTGAAACACTACGTCATCATATTTTTCCAGATTCAATCTTTCTGGCATTACAACGTGCTTCACCCTAAGAGAAAGACAATAATAACTCTATGTAGATGAAAAGATAAGGTGAGATCATGTTGATGTACTTCAACACCTTATATTGATCGAAGATTTCTTCGTATAGATTAAAAATGTAGTCATGGAAATCATTGGTGTATCCTTCCACTAAGTGTTCTTTGTGTTGTTATAACTAATAGAACTTTATGTATTTATTTTTATAGTATCTAAGTGGTTAATACTCATACAACAAACTGAAACATCATCTCGAGTCCAGACAAAATGGAACTATTTGTTATGTTGTGTGGTGAATGTCTTCCACTATTGGGCCAATGAAATGGACAACGATATTATCTTATTAATTGATTTTTTTTTTAAGAAGTAGGTCTCAATATGGCATAACCAAATATCTTATGCCACAACATCAAACTTTCCTTTAAACAATGGGATATCCAAGTTCACTTAGACCTTGATAAGGTTTTAATAATGAAACCATATGTGATCCAAGTGGGAGGAGAATTCTCTCATAATGACAACTTAAACCATAAACTCATGGAACTAAACAAATATTTCATTATGTTGTGCCAAAAAAGAATTTTGAATATTCAGGTGACTTGAGCTATTTTTGGGTACCATTCATCTTGCTCTTGCTACGACACTCTTTAAAATAGTTATAAACCAAAAAAATTCTTTCTTGTTTCTATCATTACGCTTTGAGTGTTTATATGCATAGAAAGGGTTATAAGATATGTTCTATTAATAATGATCTACAATGTGGAGCTCAAGATCATGTGTAGGGAATGTTTTGTGGTAGTTGGATAAAAATGGATAATAAGAGTGTGTGTGGGTTATTGATTAGAGTGAACCAAACAAACATCAAACACTTTAGTGGGAGATGTACTTATAGGAAATGTGACTTCTATTCATTAATGGGAAATAGGGAAATAAATAAGAGGGATATGTCCTTACTATTTATCTATCATATTGCAAAGGCATTAAAAATAGATGATTGTTGGAGAAGAACCAAGAAAATCTATCTGGCATGCCCCAAGTGAGAGCAAGATCGAATCTTAAAAGATCTAACCTTCTTATTCTTGTTGTTAGACCATATGTTATAATACATCATATATACAAATAATAGGTATCAGTAATCTGTAAAACCAGGTATCATCCTCTTAAGGTTCGTAGTATGCAATGGAAGTTACAACTTGAAACAATTGTTGGAGATATGATTACCATTCCATCTTCCCACATATGAGGAAGTTAGAATTTGACATGTGTAGTATGCCATGATGATACTATAACATATATGTTGTGTTGCGTATGTGTCATCTAAAGCATGTCACTTGGTAATAAGGTGTTGATGAATGAACATTGAGATATAATGATCCTATGCAAATTTGTGACAATAAATGATATATATAAGGAAGAAAGGTAAAAATGTGTCAATACGCAAAATATATAAAAAGGATTACAAAATATTGCAAGAGTTATTAATATAGTATGGTATAATTTGTACAATATTTTGAAAGATGTGAAGGTTGGGCAATGCTAGCATAAGAATGTAGAAACTATTTAGGTTGCTAAGCATGCACATATGACTAGACATATTACATGTAAAGTGCCAAGCTTCCACATGACTCAATAAATAATGCAAAGTGTTGGGTAAGCTACATAAATGTATAAATTTGTGAATAACATGAGATACTACGGTGATGTAAATATGTAAATATGTTTCATGTTGAATGTTGTAAAATTTCTATGAGATGAGCTGCAAAGGTTAGTAAAGTCACGTAAAAGAAATTATCCACGAGGGAAGCCACAAACAAATGGTTCACAATTACATAATACTACGAGGCTATATCCTTGTTGTGTGGTCAATTCCAAGTTCCTTAATAGGAGTTACGAGGCTTGCACAACTATGAAATGCTATGAGAAAGGTTGCAAGGCCACCTAAGGATCACTTTGGAGGGAAAATTTGGTATTGAGATTGTAGTGGTTAAAGCAATAGAGGACAATATATTTAAACTTTGAGCAGTTATACATAATGGAATTTACATTTAATGGGAAAAGGACCAATTTCATGGGGATATAATTATCGCTAAGACAAATAATAAATTTCCTTATGATATAGTATGGTGGCACAATTGTATTCATCAGAAAATTAAGAGATAGAAATCGCAAATAATCAAGAGTTTGACTAGACCATTAAACATTATCACTAGAGTTTTTTCATGATCCAAAGGATCCACCTTTTGCACGAGATCAAAAATCTTCCATTAAATTGATTATGAGGAAGTATATTATTTGAGATTTGATTCTATTATCATATTTAAACTTTGAGCATTTATATGTAATGGATTTTACTTCAAATGGAAAAAGGACCAATTTTATGGGGATATAATCATCTCTAAGAGAAATAATAATTTCCCTTATGATATAGTATGGTGGCACAATTATATTCATTAGAACATTAAGAGATAGAAATCCCAAATCATCGAGAGTTTGGCTAGACCATTAAATATTATCGTAGGTTTTTCATTATCCAAAGGGCCCACCTTTTGTATGAGATCAAAAACCTTCCATTAAATTGATTTTAGGAAGTATTTTTCTTTACATTTGTTTTTTATTACTCCAAATGCATTACTCCTAAGGGAAAAGGCTTTGCATGGACATTTATGGGACTCGTATCAAATTTGATAGCTGTTGTATATATTCCCCCACGACAGGAAGCACGCTGCGGGGGCCACTAAACCCGATACGGAAGGCGAAGCGGGGAAGAACAGGACAGGGCGCGGGAGGACAAAGCGGGAAGAACACATGCACGGAGGACGGGCGGGAAGAACACGGCGCGAGAGGCAGCAGGAAGCAAGGCATGGCGGAAGGGTTGAGAAGCCCGACACCGGGGGCAAAATCGCGGAAACCATGCGGAAGGAGGAGTCGGATAAACAAGGAACGAATACATGTCGAAGGTTTTTAAAACCCGACAGCAAAGGATTCGGGTTTCCGGGTCGGGCAAGCATTTCGGGTTTCCATGGCGCGAATGCATGTCGGGGGGTAAAAAAACCCTGACGGGAAGAAGCATGTCGGGAGTTCTAAAAGGCCCGACACAAGAAAATATGTTTTCGGGTCTCCAAAACCCGACGCACCTAACAAATCGGGTTTTCGGGTCGGAAACGCATGACGAAAGAGCATGTCGGGAGCCCACCAAAACCCGACACCAAAGGACATGCCAGAAGGGTTAAAAAATCCGACGCACAAGGAAATCGGGTTTCGGGGGCGGAACGACATGGCGCGGGAAACATGTCGGGGTCTTGAACCCACAGGAGTCGGGTTTCGGATCGGGAAAACACGCGGAAGAGCATCGAAAGGAAGCATGTCTCCGGTTTCCAAGCCCGATGCAAATGCACGAGGAGTTCGAACCCGACGGGGCGTTGGGGATCTCACCTACCACCATGGTTGTTGAAGAATTGAATGCGATTTTGGAGGTGGTTGGGGCGGTTCGAATTCCTCTCTTCTCCCTCTCTTTTCCTCCATATAAAATGTAAGGAGGGGCTGTTTTTAAAAGGTTGAACATTTTTGTTTTGTGCCTCCTCCCTTCTTCTCTTTGGCGGAGTGGAGTTGTGGAGCTCAAACCTCCCATTTGAAAGCTGTAATGCACCTTTGCCTCTGGGCATTTTTGCGGTGTATTGTATCGACCTTGGAGCAAAATAAATGCATTTGTGGATGTTTCTCAACCCTCTCATGTGTTTCATTTTGCATCCTCTACGATCTTTTCTTTGTGAATGTTGGTATCTGTGCATGATATTCATTGCATTGCATTTCTATGGTTTGTGTTTATTGGCAAAACATATGTTCTTCATTCCTCGGTGCATCACCTCCTTAGCTTAGGTTTATTTTTATGCATTTCTCTCTCCCTGTCTCCTTGGTAGTTAGATTAGGTTTTGGGTAAACCTCTGCGTTTTATTGGTGCATCTGAACAGAGGAATAGGAGCCGGCCTTCATCAGGAGAGCTTTCCGATTTCGCGAGGTCCCACACTTGGGAAAAGCTCCATGTTGTCTGATCAATCGCCTTTGGGAGTCTCAAGCGATCGCGTTGCGGAGTCCGAAGTCTTGTGATTCGACACCAACGGTTTTGGCACGCCGGTGGGACAAGAGGTCATTAAAGCCAAAATTTGAAGGAGTTTTCATGAAATTTGCACTAAAAATTGCAAGTTTTTACAAATTTGGATTTTGCACTCTCAAGCTGAACCCGAAATCATTTTTCAAGGGCTTAACGCTCAAAACAGTCAAAATTTCACCAGTTGGTAGATCTGAGGGTAATCTTCAAAAGGGTATCTTTAGATTTTTGAGATTTTGATTTTCAAAATTTCATGGTTTTTACCATTTCGGGTTTTCGGGATCCGAGAGCATCAAAGCAGGCACAGTAGTCATTTCGGGTTTTGGGAGATGCATTGCATGGTCCTATCCCCGGCAATGGTGATTTCGGGTTTTGAGGATCGAGAACATGGCACCTTTCGGACATGTTCAGTTCCGACACATGCAATTCGGGTTTGTGAGTTGCATCGCATGACGAGTTCATTTGTGCTTTTCGGGAATCGCTTGTTTGCCACAACATGACATGAGTTCAGGCCGAAGATTGCATCCTCCGGGTCCTTCAAATTTTAAATCTCGATTTCGATATTGTCAAGTTTGGTGTGTAACTTGGCAACATCCAGCCTTTTAGAGGCATTTTCAAAAACACATCTGGCGACTCCACACGATCGTGACCCATTTCTCGGAGAGGTCTGAGACCCGTTCCCATCCATTTCCACCCATCTTTCTTTCCATCTCTTTCATTCTTTTCCATTCCATGAAGTTGTGCAACCATGACTTCATTTCCATCATGGAATCCACATCATGACAGCGATATATCACACCTCGACATGTTTTACAAATCCTCCAAATCAGCATTTTGGTCAAGTTCGGGATCAACATGCATACCCATATGAGCAGCAATGCCAAAATCAGTTTGGCTATGGAGCTTTCAAGAGCAAAGTGCGCGCATGCAATAGAAGACAATGAAGAAGAAAATGCAGATCTCTTTGGAGAAAATCCAAAAGATGGAGGTGAACATGGTGCAATCTAGGGCTCGAGGCACAAATGAAAGCATTTGGAATTGGTTGCGAGAGCACCTTGTCCATGGGTGGGACCTTTTCCAAGGCATTACTGACTCTCGAGAAGTTAGACTTCATGATTGCAACAACTTTGCCATTACTTACTGAGGTGGATTGAAGGAATAGAGGTGTATGAGAGAAGTATTCTACGCAACCTTGTCAATGGGTAAGCACACCACCTCATACTCTTTCTTTTCCTCCTTCTCAATCTATATCATTTCAGCAGTGTCAAGTTTTAAACTCACCATCTGCTGCCCTAAATGTTGAATCCATCCCTCCACCCCCTAGTCTTCCATCCCATCTCGATTCTTTACGCCCTCTTCTCTTCCAATCCAAACCCCCTCCCTGAGAGCTAAATGAAGTACCTTCCACTCCAAAGAAACAAGAGGTTTCACCGCCTCCACCACCACACAAAATTGTCAAATCAGTTGAGTTTCAACCTATCCCTCCTATTGCATCCCCTAATCCATGTTGGGAGGATGAAAATCAGAATGCCGACCAAGGAAAACCCACGTGAAAAAAGAGTGCCAACAAAGAGGAAGAAATTCAAAGTCTGAAGAGTTGGGCTCTTAGATTTGGGATGACAAAGATCCCCTTGATGGTTAGGCCTACAGAAGAGGTTGGGGTTGGAGAACAAATGGTGGTGGGGACTGATTTTGTTGCATTGCAATCAAAAAGAAGAAAAGGAGATCTTGCAGTCCCTGACTTGTCCTCTAGAAGCGAGATCGAAGAGTTTGACTTGACAAACTTCATTTGGAGGAGGAGCTCATTCAAGAAGCAAGATTGCCTTGAGTAATAGAGGGAGGAGAAGCTGCTCCAAAGGCAAAAGAAGAGGAGCACATCCTAGTTGTGGAGGAGAAAAGTGCGGATCAAGGGCTTTGAGCACAAAGCGAGGCTCGGGAGAACCTTGAGTTCTTCTTTCTACTTCACCTCTCTCCGAGTTCTAGTCTTGAAGAGGAGTTTGATCTCTCAAACTCAATATTGGAGAGTGAAGGAAACCATGGTGGTCAAGTTGCGAGATCAGAGAGGACACCATGGAGGAAGTTGAACACGAACAGCGGGACAGCAATGAGGCAGTTTACCTATCAGATTTGGAGGATTGTTTTGATGGAGAAGAGCCGGTTGAGTTTTCACCATTCTCTCTTTCATCATCCACATTCAAAACACGAGCCTCTTTGTCATGGAGGAGAGCATTCATTTTGCAGCGAGCCTGCATCTTATAGCAGCTCTTTGGAATCAAAATTGGAAGATTTTAATCTTCCATGTTCTTCATTGGAGGAAGAGAAAGGACAGAAGGATTCCACCATTTCTTCCACGTCATCCATCTCGGAGAGGTGCTGAGAGAACTCCATTTTGGAGTTGAAAATCGGAGCAATGGGCATACTCAAAGGATCATGACCGTGCCCGATCGGATACTTGGCTTCATTGGAGCCAAGGAGAAGCAAAACCGGTCATGCTCGCCGAGCATGAGGGTGAATCTAAAGTACGAGGATCAGCTGCCATACCTCTTGATCAAATGCGGAGCAACTAAAAGAGGTATTGGATTTTTTATGGTGATACCTTGATGATTTGGGTAGAAGACCGACTTCTTGTTGATTTTCCATCCATCAAACAGCCATGATCGAGTGCGAATCAATTGCATGGCTGCGATTTTGAAAGAAAGGAAGCTATTTTGCACAACCGATTGCGGGGTTTGTTTAGCTTGCCTTTGCTTCCAGTTAGAGTAGAGTAGGTAGGTTTGCTTTCAGCAGAAGAAGTGCTTGTGCACACTCTGCATGTTCCATTTGGGGCATGTATGATTTCCAGTTTTGTACATAGTTTTTGTGGTGTTGGTTTTGCTCTGGCATGGTTCATTGCAGCGGTTTTGGTGAGAACAACTCTTAAGTTCAGTGTGCTCTCAGAGAAGGAGTTGCGGTATCAGGTTCAGGATCGGATATCGGGTTGGTTCAGGTTATCGCTTATGACTCCATGCCCCGATGGATTGCTAAAAGGCCGCGATCTTCTACCTAGCAGGCAGGTAACCCCGTGAGTCGCCAAATTGTTGTATATATTTCCCCCCCCATGCGGCGATGAAGAAAACCCGCGAAAGGAAGCGGTTTGGCGGGGCCACTAAACACGCGGGAAGAAGGGCGGAGGAACGGGGGGGCGGGGGAGTTGCGGAGGCGGAAGAAGAACACGGCGCGGGAGGCAAAGATGGAAGAACACGGCGTGAGAGGCGAGGAAGCCGGGCATGGCGGAAGGGTTGAAGCCCGACACCGAGGGCAAAATCGCGGAAACCATGCGGAAGGAGGAGTCGGATAAACAAGGAAGCGAATACATGTCGAAGGTTTTAAAACCCGGCAAAGAAAAGGATCGGGTTTAAGTCGGGAAAAGCATTTCGGGTTTCGTGGCGCGAATGCATGTCGGGGTCTAAAAAACCCAGCAGGAAGAAGCATGTCGGGAGTTCTAAAAGGCCCGACACAAGAAAATATGTTTTCGGGTCTCCAAAACCCGACGCACCTAACAAATCGGGTTTCGGGTCGGAAGCGCATGATGAAAAAGAGCATGTCGGGAGCCCCCAAACCCGACACCAAAGGACATGCGGAAGGGCCCAGCCAAAACCCAACACCGGAGCGAAGGACATGCGGAATACAGGGGGTCTTAAAAAACCCGGCAATGCACAAGGAAATCGGGTTTCGGATCGGGAAAACACGTCGAAGAGCATGGAAAGGAAGCATGTCGAGCCAGTTTCCAAGCCCGATGCAAATGCACGAGGAAGTTCCGAACCCGACAGGCGTTGGGGATCTCACCTACCACCATGGTTGTTGAAGAATTGAATGCAGTTTTGGAGGTGGTTGGGGCAGTTCGAATTCCTCTCTTCTCCCTCTCTTTTCCTCCATATAAAATGTAAGGAGGGGCTGTTTTTAAAAGGTCGAACATTTTTGTTTTGTGCCTCCTCCCTTCTTCTCTTTGGCAGGTGGAGTTGTGGAGCTCAAACCTCCCATTTGAAACTGTAATGCACCTTTGCCTCTGGGCATTTTTTGCAGTGTATTGTATCAACCTTCGGAGCAAATAAATGCATGTCTGTGGATGATTCTCAACCCTCTATGTGTTTCATTTTGCATCCTCCTGATCTTTCACTGTGAATATGTTTATCTGTGCATGATATTGCATTGCATTTCTGTGGTCTGTGTTTAATTGGCAAAACATATGTTCTTCATTCCTCGGTGCATCACCTCCTTAGCTTAGGTTTATTTTTATGCATTTCTCTCTCCCTGTCTCCTTGGTAGTTAGATTAGGTTTTTTGGGGTAAACCTCTGCGTTTTATTGGTGCATCTGAACAGAGGAATAGGAGCCGGCCTTCATCCGGAGAGCTTTTCCGATTTCGCATGGTCCCACACTTGGGAAAAGCTCCATGTTGTGCAATGCATGGGAGTCTCAAGCGATCGCGTTGGGAGTCTCAAGCTTTAGCTTTTGAGTCGCATGAGGAGGTATTAACCCTAGACTTGTCTAAACTATCATCTGTTGTTACAAAAACTCGTCTTCAAAGCAATTGCCAAAGGAAACTTGCTCATCCTTTGTAGGTTCATAGGCTGCCACATTTCACACAGTGACTTCATGCCCCTATCATCGTAGACAATACCGGTTACTTTAAGAAGGTGTGGACGGTTCTTCACCGAGACTCTAACGATGTCTAAACTTTTTCACTTGTTTTAACTATTTCTCTATAAACCGGATCCTTTGATGGATTACTCTCTTTACATGATGTTGATGCTAGAGTTATCTTGGATGTTTCGATGTTTTCTCAATTTCCTCACCCATTCCCTTTGTGGTCTTCACTTGGAATACCGGAGATGATCTGTCTCCATCCTCACCTTCGTGAGACCATATTTAACTTCATTTCTCTGCTAGGAATCGGTATTTACCTCTATGATAGTAATACCATGAGAAAAATTAATCTAAGTCACTTTCTTTACTCATCGTGTACGATGTCCCACCGAATTCTGTTTACCATGTAATCATAAAACAATAGGTTCTAGGTGGAGAAAGTGAATATCCATGCAAACTCACAAGATTCCTATGCTCGATGCTTCCAACTGTTTCGAGCTCAGTTCCAACTTCACGCAAGCTTTGTGGGTAGATTTTAGATTTATTTATTTTATGTGATTTCTTTGTTTGTGTTTGGTTGTAATAGTTATGTGTCTTGGGGTTACCAATCTCTAACTGCAAATTCTGAAACCCAAGTGATACATTAAAATCCATCCCGGATGTGGCTCCTTTTGTTTTTCAATTTCTCCTCTTACAATTCTTTTTACCAGGAGCTTAGAACCTTATTTTCATCTATTATTAGTTGTTAATAGTGTATGAAATTGATTTGCTTCTAAAAACCATGTCACTTCTCAACCTATGATCAACATACATCAAACTTACAAGATAATTGTGAGTTGCAATTTCTGATCTTTGATCAGTTGTGAGTAGATAATAAATTGACTTTCTTCTGTAAATATTGTGTTCTAGGACTGGAAGAAAATAATATGTAAATATCCTCTGATTCTCCTCTTATTGTGAGTCAAACTAATAAACACAGCCAAATAGCACATGTGTATTTGGTTATGACTGATAAAATATGAAATTCTCAGCTTGTTATCCTTGAGCACTCTCAGTGTCCTGCCAAGGTTAATGGTAATTCATTGGAGATAAATTAGGTAATAATAGTGTCTAAGTATAGATATCTAAGGGCCAAAGGAATTATGTCATCAATGTGTGACCTGCATTGTTGTGAAGAAAAAGATGCAACCCATTTCAGTTCAGTCTCAGCTGGATGAAAGACATTTACCGACCCAGTTCTATCATGATATAGTCCAGTCCAATTCCTTTGGGAATCATGATACCAATTTGTCAGCATTTGATTTCCTCGCCCATGATGGGACAATACAATCCGATCTGGAGACTTGCTTAGGAAATATTTGAATCTCTTGTCGAGTTTAATCCCAATAGCACTATCCATAGTGATTACAAAAATTTAATTTCTTCCCTAAAGTCTAGTTATGTAAATTACAAAATTGTTTATGTCCAACGTGATTAGTGATGATCTAAATCAAAGGAATATAATCACTCCTATACTTGTTTGAGTTATTTGCAACATGAATATTTAGTGTCCCAATGTTTGAACTATTTCTAACATTGGAGATGGCAGAGATTATTTTAAATCTTCCAAGTGTTAAAAAGGAGCATGATGGTGAGGACGTATAGATGGCTCAACAAACCTCCTGAATTTTAAGCTCTAATAGTGATTAGATAGCTGTTGTAGTTGCTCTGTAATCTTTTGGATGGGTGTAGTATTACGCTTGATACAAACATGATTCTTGAATTGCTGCTACATCAATAGTAAACAAAAAATCAATATAGATTGTTATGTAGCGGTAATGAAGCTTTTCCTTGGACAATTGTATTCTGATTTGATATAAACATGATGCTTGAACTGCTGCTACTTTTTGTTTTGTTCAAGATGGGACTATACCGTTTTCATTTTAATTGCCCAGTTTGAGCTTTAGACTGTTTATTTAGCTATTATGTCATCATACATGTGAAGATCCATGTCCATAAATCATTCTAGCCAATGGTGTAAGGTTTAAGACCATAATTGTTTGTTATGTTTCTTTTCTCTTGTGCAGAATCAGAAGCTTCTTCAGAATCACACCTAAAGACATCTTTTCAGTCACACTATTCTAGAAGGCAAGTATGCCAGTGACTGCGGTGTATGGGTGTAATATATGTATAGAGTGTAGTGTAGTGAGAATATGCCGAAGTCAATGAGAGGAGGTGTAGTTAGTTACAAAAGCAAGGTATTTGTCAACTCCTTTATGCCTTAGTCTCAAGACATCATAAGGTTGGAACTCTAAATGTTGTTTCTATTCACTGCAATGAATCATTAGGCCCCAAGTTAGGCAACTAGTCTACATGTGAAGATAAAGCGGTATTTCGGAGCATGAACGAAGTTGTGGGGAAATTGAAAATGGCCAAAGGCAAACAACCACATTTGAAACAGGATATGCAAATGAATCAAAACATAATGAAAGAACATTTTTGATAGATAACATAGTTTCAAATTCCATGGTAGCCCAAAAAATGCTTGACATCATTGCTCATTTATGGATTTTTACATTCCTCCCTTTCAATTTAGGCACAACTTGAGATAATTGTTTTCTTGAAAGATGTACATTCAATATTCATGTGTATGGATCAACCATACAAATTGCTTTGGTACAAATACCACTGGTTTTAGACATCTATCAACTTAACAACAGGCCCCTCATAATTTACCCCCTTTTGTCAATCACAAGGGGTTTTAGTAGGTTTTTCCTTCAATAATTTGTTTTCAAATTTGTATTATGTTCAGTTGTCTTGAACATTTTTGTATAAGTGAATTAGAATGATAAATAAATAAATATTAAGAATGAAAGATAAGATTTTAATAACATCTACAATCTAGAAAACAATCTATGGAATCAGGGGATGCCATGAAAATTATCAATCTTACAAACTTTACAACCCTTTTTGATATTGGATATTTTACTGTATATCTATCTTGATCTCACCAAGCATTTTGAAGCTTCTCCTACTCAAACAAATTGTTTGATTTGCATAGAAACATGCGAGCCAGAATATGTAGATAGACGCATATGATAGTATCCATTTCATCACTCAATTTGTATAGCTACTGAGTTATATCTACGTGGAAAAACAAATACATTTATGTACAAATTTAAAGGAGCAACAACTATGGATGCAACAACTATATATAACTTTAAAGGAGCAACAACTATGCTCACTTTTTTATGTAACTCAAAGCAAGAGCTCAAAAATTTTAAGGACGCACCACATTTGTTTGCAAAAAAATGACCTCGTGGACTCCCACAACCTTCAAATGCTGAAGGCATTGAACATTCGATCGCCCAATCCATTGCTGCAAGTATTATCTCTCTGCTGCAACTCAACTCTCAATCCAACAATACATGTGTGGGAAGAAAGAATTGCATCGCTGGACCCACTTTCGAATAACTTGTACACAGCAAAGTTAAATAGTTGCCTGGTTTTATCGTCGGCCGGTATGCAAGCGCAGCTACACCTCGGTAAAAGGAGGAGCATCTGCCGGATATGCTCTTCACTCTTCTCCCCTGCACCCGCATAAACAATGTGGACTTTTCCGCTACCACGTCTTTTCTTCATCCATCGGCAAAACACCACTCATCTTTATGGACTTCGAGACTTCAAAGCTCCGCACACATGTTCCATCTTTATAGTTTTGATAAATATATTTATTTTTTTAATTTTAGAAAAAAAAATCATAATTAGTCAAGGGTTATTTCTTTAATTATGTGAATCTTATTTATTATTAGTTAAAATTTAAATTTATAAAAATTCATTTAATAGAAATGTGAGAATTTATTGTGGATTATTATGGACTATAGTTTAAATTTTTGCATGACACAATATTGTACAATTATGATGAAAGAAAGGAATTTATTACAAATTTTAATTGAGAATTTCATGGAGAGTTTTAACAAACTTTAACTAAAGTTGCATATTGTGTTCCATGTTGTTGTCATGCGGAGGTGCGAGTGTTACAAAGATAGCAGTCTTGCTTAGGTGTCTATGTTCAATGTTACCACATTGAATAGAACACTTGCACACACGTTTTCTTAGGAGAGTGGTGTAAGTCAGGTTGATGGAGCAATTTAGATGACGAGGCAAGTGTTATGGAATTTTATTACTCATTTTTTAATCGAGAGTATATTTTGTTTGTGAATGCATTCTATCTCACACATTTCAACGTGGTTGTGATACCATGTTCAATGGATTCATTAAGATGGCCTTAGCGGTAGAGGGCGGTTGTCTGGTTTTCTTGCATGTATTTGAGTCTTAATTGGTTTGCACATGGAACAATGTGGAATGAAATTTATGGTTTTATATTATCTCTTGTAAAATTCTTGATCAATTTTTGTTGCATGTAAGACATTGAATAACCACTTTTCATTTATTTATTTATTGTGAAATGTGTGTGGAAGACAATACATATTTTTGTTATCTCTAATAGGCTATAGTTCTGGCCTTGTCCATTTGTTGTTGGAAATGAGTGTTAAAGAAAATACATGTTATGTCGATAAGTAGGATTTGTTCAAGATTTTCATGTATTGGATTTCCATTATTTTGCATAGACTATCAAGGAAAGGTATTTCTGAAACACTATTTCTTTTGGGATTGCAAGAGCTAGGGAAATGACTTTTAATTTAATGTCACAATGCTCTGCACCTCTTTTAATATAGCATTTTAATATGAATGAATTTGATCCCACCTTGATGGTGGATGGTGGTGGTCTAATTTATTGGCATCTATTCATATTTTAGTTGGTTTGCACATTTGACAATTTGGTATGAAATTTGAGGTTTTCTATTAGGTATTTTGAGTTTGTATGTCAGTGTTCTTTACAAGTAAGACTTTGAACAACCTTCTCTCATTTTTCTATGAAATGGGCGTGAAAGCTTATACGTTTTTCTATTTGGTCAGGTAGGCTCCAATTGTGGTTTTGACTATTTGTTGTTTGAAATGGGTGTTGAAGAAAATACATGTTGTTATGTCAATGAGGAGGGTTTAATTAGTTTTCGTATATTTTTAATGATGTTGTTTTGTAGAAACAAATATGGAAAGACAATTCTAAAACATTGTTTCTTGTGAGTTTGTGAAAACTAATGAAATGATTTAGATTTTTGGTGCAAAGTTTTGAGCCTCTTATGGAGGTGTAAATGTTGTGTTTAACACTATATTGGTTGATGCATTCCAATATTGTTGTGTTTTTTTTCCTTGTGAAAAAAAAACATGTTGTTATATAAATGGAGGCATATTTGCATTATTTTGGATAAATGATTATGGATAGGTGTTTATAGAGTTGTGAGTTTACATTCTACAAGTTTTTGTTCTAAGTAATGTGTGTTGAGTTTGATGCTAATTTTGTTTCCGAAAGATGTGTAGAAGAAATACATGTTGGCATACAGATGGAAGGTATTTTTGTATTATTTTGTGGAGACGTTCATTCAAAGTTATTTCGTTTGAGTTTGGGAGAGCTTGTGAAATTGATTTTTTATTTCCATATATCAATCTTGTTTTTGAGGTGTCTATGTTTGAATGGGTTGGATTTTTGATATCTCTACCATGTTTCTAAAAAAGTGTTTGTTCTTTATTTATAAGAGCTTGTAAAAATAGGTTACATATTCGTTATTTACATTACATCTAAAATCATTTGAAATACCATATTCGAAACAACATGAAGTCTAGTATGTATAGGTCAACCCAAATGCGGACCCATGCCACATCAAAAATAGGTTAAAGAACATTCCTTATTGATTTAATCAATACCATGTCAAGATATTTTAGTGTATACCAAAATTGTATATATATTTGAATCACTTAGTACATTTCACACTCACTTGCTTTAAAGACATAAAAATCTAACAATTAGATATATATTGAAAACCCACACAATAGATTTAGGCCCTTATTCTCTATATTGAAACCAAAGATTTTAAACATGTGAGAGAAAAAATAATATAGAAAATACTGATTGGGTATGCCATAAGCACCATACAAGTTTTCAATAATTACACCCTTTTACTAAAATCACGAACATGGATATATAATTGGAATGAACCATAAAAACAATAAAGTTTATATAAGGATAAATTGTTCCATATATAATCAATGTTATAATTCAAGAATATATTTTTTTGGAAGAATCATTCTAGAGAATACAAATCAAACCATGTAAATAACCACGAAAAGCCATAAAAAAACAAGCATGCATGAATATAGATGAAGAAAACCCGAGGATTTACAAAATCTCTGAGGACAGAAATAGAAGAATAAAACGTAATGTGAGACTTATAGAAAGATTTGGAACAGGGAAAGAAAGGAAAAACTATAGAAATTTATAACAACAAAATAAAACAACAATCTTGGCTTCAAATAACACAGATCTGGGCTTCAAATTGCTTCAACAATACATTTATATTTGCCAAGAATGAACAATAGCTACACTGCACACAAAACTTTCATTCATACAATAACAACTTGATAATGTATTTTTCTTTCAGCAAAACCAGTCCAGACTTGAGCTGGGACTGTGCACACTTTTTCTCTTCTCCTAAATCTGATTTTTCCTCCTACTATTACACAATAAAACATGATACTTTAATAACATTCACCTACACAAAAAATTTCCTTACAAGGCAACACAAAATCTTGACAAGAGATAATCAAGGAGAATTTTCAACCAAAAAGTAAATATGCAGCTATCATAATTAAATACAAATCTGAGATGTCAAAGAACTAAATCTGGAGGAAGACAGAAATTAGTTTCACATTTAATGCCCAATTGATTTTCCAACACTCCCCCTTAATTATGAACAACTGGAGATCGTCATAAATTTGTATCAAGTTTAATAAAAAAATGTTGTAACATTTCCGAGCTAACCTGACATTTTTTCGGAGCTATTAACTTGTGCAAACTCACAAACTCCTAAGCCACTTCGTAAATAATCAAATGTCTCTTTTGCCAATGGTTTTGTAAATATGTCTACCAACTGATCTTCAGACTTGCAAAAATCAAGACAAATTTCTTTGTTGCTTACAAGCTCTCTGATAAAATGATACCTCGTATCAATATGCTTAGTTCTCTTATGAAACACATGATTTTTAGATAATGCTATGGATGAACTATTATCAAAGAATATTGTAGTGGCTTCTTTTTTATCATGCATTAAATATTTCAACATCCTTCGCATCCAAACAACTTGACACGCAGCACTAGTGGCTGCCACATACTCAACTTAGTTGAAGAAAGAGTCACAATGGGATGTTTATTTGATGCCCACGACACAACACCTGTACCAAAGTGAAAAGTATACCCAAAAGTACTTTTTCTATCATCTATGATGCCCCCATAATCACTATCAGTGTACCCAACAAGGTTGAAATCATTTGAAGTGGAATACAATATACAAAAATCCTTTGTACCACTCACATACCTCAAAATCCTCTTACCGACATGCCAATGTGAGTCTTTTGGAGACTCCATAAACCTTGAAATTAGACTTACACCATACATAATATCCGACCTTGTGGCTGTTAAGTACATAAGGCTTCCAACCAGCCTCTTGAACAATGTAGAATCCACACATGCTCCATCATCTTCCTTGCTTAATTTCATTCCCGTCATAACCGGTGTTGGGGATACCTTGCATTTTGCCATATTAAATCTCTTAAAAACTTCATTTGCATATTTAGATTGAGAAATAAATATACCATCATTGATTGATGGACTTCAATCCCAAGAAATACCTCATAAGACCCAAATCAGTCATTTCAAATTCATTCTTCATTACTGATTTGAAAGAATCTATGTTTAGATCATCGGTAAAGATTAGATCATCCACATACAAGCAAACAATTAAAATGTTACCTTGCTTGTTGACTTTGATGTACAATTTTGGTTCACAACTGCTTCTTTAGAAACCATTTTGAATGAGATAGGAGTCAATGTGGCTGTACCAAGCTCTTGGAGCTTGCTTTAATCCATAGAGTGCCTTCTTCAACCTATACACCATGTCTTTATGACCCGGTAGCTCATAGCCTTGTGGTTGTTCCACATACACTTCCTCCTCTAAATAGCCATTTAAAAATGCAGACTTTACATCCATTTGATAAACATGCCACTTGTTGTGGGCAGCAATAGCTAAAACAGTCCTAACTGTATCCAATCGAGCAAGAGGAGAAAATGTCTCATTGAATTTTATATTAGGTTGTTGTGTAAAACCCCTTACAATTATCCTTGCTTTATGATTTTGTACATTTCCATTAACATATTGTTTAGTCTTATAAATCCATTTGACACTAATTACATCTTTTCCTTCGGAAAATCAACCAACTCCTATGTTTGGTTCTTCTAAATGGATTCCATCTCCTCATCCATGGCTTGTGCCCAAATATCACTACTCACAACCTCTTCAAATGTTAATGGATCAGCAATATGAGAAAATAAAGTAAAAGCTGAAAATGAATTTGTTGTGTCAACATTATACAACTCACTCAAAGTCCTTGTTTTTCATGGTATCATGCTTGCTAGAGTTGGATCTAGAGATGAAGAACTACTTGGAGTGCTAGATGGTGTTTCTCCAGGGATACCAATTGATGTAGATGTTGGTGTATATGTTTGTGAAGTTTTCTACCATGTTGATGTGGACAACAACCTTGAATATCTCCTTAGTGTGAATGAAGGTGTAGCTTGATTTGCAACTTATGGTACCATCTCGGGATTGGAAGGAGCTATTGTTTGAGTTATATTTAGTGTTGGAAAAACTTCATCCACCATATTATCATTAGGGATAACAACCACAATTATGAAAGTAATATCTATGCTTCCATCCTTTGTTTCATCCTCCACATACTGAACATCACGATTGATTATAACTTTCCTATTGATAGGATCAAATAACTTATATACTTTTGTTTCCTCTGAGTAACCAACAAATATACATTTTTTCCCTTATTATCTAACTTCTTTCTCAACTCATTTGGAATATGCGCATATGCAACACATCCAAATACCTTCAAATGAGAGACACTATGTTTCCTTCTTGTCCAATCCTCTTGAGGAACTTTGTTCCTTACGCTCTTTGTTGGGAACCTATTCATGATGTAAACAACAGTTACCACTGCCTCAGCCCAATATTCATTAGGTAGGTGTTTGGTTGTCATCATGCTATGAGCCATCTCCATTATTGTTCAGTTCTTCCTCTCCGCCACACCATTTTGTTGAGGTGTATAACGGGTTGTAAATTACTTTGTGTATGCCATGAGATCTACAAAAATTTAGAAACTCATTAGATACACTGCCTCTATCCTTCCTTAGAACCTTGATGTAGTAGCCACTTTGCTTCTCCACAAGTTCCTTGAACTACTAGAAATAAGAAAATGCATCAGATTTGTGTTTTAAGAAATAAACCCAAGTTTTTCTTGTGAAATCATCAATAAAAGTAATAAAATAAGTGCATCCTCCTATAGATGGTGTTTGCATTTGCCACAAATATCTGAATGCACAATCTCAAGTGGTGCTCTAGATCTATTTGACTGGCCAACCGAAATGACTCTCTATGTTGTTTTCCCATAATACATCCTTCACAAACTCTTTGGTTTCTCAATTAATGGCAAACCTTTCACCATATTCTTCATATGTAGTAGTTTCAGCACTCCAAAATATAAATTCCCAAATCTAAAATTCCATAGCCAAGACTCATCCTTTACTACTGATTGAAATGTTGCTTGAGTTTCTACTGAACCATCCTTTTCTTCTTAGAGTTTCTGGAGCTATCTTGAAAATTTCCGTAGCTGTCTTGAAATTTTCCGTAGCTATCTTTGGCTACTACTTATTTTGTATCTTCTACCTTAAAAGCTGCTCCATAATTTACATTATTTATCTCATGAACAACTTGAGCTATTTTTTCTTTCATATCCGGCCTTATTTTTAAAGGAAACATGCGGTTTTTACAATCATCATACCTTGGCAATAATCATATTTCTTGGAAGCTTGTCCAAAATAAGACACTCATTGTTTTCCATATACACTCTATAGCCATTTTGTATCAACTGTCCAATACTCATCAAGTTGTGTTTTAGACCAGCAACATAATATACATCGAGGGGATAAATTTCAGCTCCCCTTTTAGTTAGAATATTAACCGTACCTTTACCCAAAATAGTTGATTTTTTGTTGTTACCTAGTGTAACATCAGTTCTAACTAATTCATCCAAGCTAGAAAAAAATATTTATTACCTGTCATGTGATTACTATAGACTAAATCTAAATACCATATGTCATATGGGCTTTCTTGAACAACATTACACTCAATGGAGAGTTTGTAGGGATTGCTTCAGCAATATTAGTGCATGCAATTAACATGTTGCTTATGGGAGTGTTGCTTGGCTGATTTTTACCTTACTTTCTATTGATCGTATCATTTTTTTGCATTCATGAGCATAATGCCCAAAATTCTTACAATAGTGACACTGAATGTGCGACTTTTCAAATCTTTGGCCACTTGGGTGACTAAAATTCTGATTTTGACCTTTACCACCAACATTTGCAGGATTGCTACAATGTCCACCTCTAGGAATGAAACTCCTCCTTCCTCTTCCATGAGTTATAGATAACTGAGATGAAAATGCATTTTCAATTGAATTATTTGATCTATTCAGTCTATATTCATGATTGATAAGAGAGGCATGAAGCTCATCAACACTAAACTGGCTCAAATCTTTGGTTTCCTCTAGGGCCACAACTATAGGATCAAATTTAGAAGGGAGACTCCTAAGCACCTTCTCAATAACCTTCCTATCCTCTATGACCTCTCCATGGGACTTGATTTGATTAATCAGACCAACAACATGAGTAAAGAAATATTCTACCGAATATGAGTTTCTCAATAACAAATTTTCAAATTCTCTTCTAAGGAGTTGTAACTTAGTAGTTTTAACCTTGTCCATACCTTGATAAGAAATATGGAGTGTGTCCCATGCTTCCTTGGCTTGATTTTCTGCTGCAACTCTTGGGAGTATGCTCTCATGCATTGCTTGATGGATATAAAATAGTGCTTTCCCATCCTTCTTCCTCTATTCCTTCAAGGTGTCCTTTTAGCTTGTGTAAGAGCATTATATGATGCTTGGTCTGCTTTGGTTCCTGGTAACCATTTTCAACCATTTCCCAAATGTTTTGAGACCAAAACAAGGATTTCATGGTCAAAGACCAATATTCATAATTTTTTCCTGTGAAAATAGGAGTTTGCACACTAACCAGTGATGCACCAGATGTAGAAGCCATTAATGGATGCCAAATGAAAAACTAAAACCCAGAAAAGAAATAGAAATAGGGTTTAGCCTGGCTCTGATAATAGATGAAGAAAATATGAGGATCTACAAAATCTACAGATAATAATAGAAGAATAAAACGCAACAGATTTATAGAAATATTTGGAATAGGGAATGAAAGGAAAAACTACATAAATTTATGACAACAAAATAAAATAAAACAACAATATAGATTGGCTTTAAATTGCTTCAAAGAATACATTTATATTTGCCAAGAATGAACAACAACCTACAGCTGCACACAAAATTTCATTCATACAATAACAACTTGATAATGTAGTTTTTGTTTCAACAAAACCAGTCCAAACTTGAGCTGGGACTATGCAAAAATTTCTCTTCTCCTAAATCTGATTTTTCCTCCTACTATTACACAATAAAACATGAGACTTTAATAACATTCACCTACACAAAAAATTGCTTTACAAGGCAGCACAAAATCTCTGACAAGAGATAATCAAGGAGAATTTTCAACCAAAAAGTAAATATGCAATTTGTCATAATTAAATACAAATATGAGATGTCAGAGAACTAAATCTGAGGAAGACAAATTAGTTGCACATTTAATGCCCAGTTGATTTTCCAACAATAAAAACAACCCACCACATACAAAAAACAAGATTACATATAAGAATTTTTGTAAGAATAACCAGTTACAAAAGTAGAACATGTTTAATATAATATCATATATTTCAATAGTCCTTGAGTTTGTAATGGAAATATTGTCCCCTTTCAATTACTTTAACTAGGTTGGAACCGAATAATTTGAGCTTTAATTTTTGAAGCCTTGAAGTTGATGAATATGATATTCAAATCAAACTTTTCCTATGTTAAATTTTTCATTACCATGGAATGACTATCCTAAGACAATACATTAATGGTAATGGGAAACAACTTCCATGTATTCTATTTTTTCAATTTTTGTTTGCATCACTATTTAGACTGAGTGTGTGACATTTATTATACTGCCGAAGGTAGTTATATTATCTCCACCATGATTTTAATAAGACGTGATGCAGGATCATGGGTTAATAAGACAAACATAAACAAATATGAGTGCTAGTAATCTACATGTTGATTTAATTGATAGTTATTTCTTCTTATTATAAAGTTATATTTTCCCAGTCTAGCAAAGCGGTGATGATTTTAAATTTTAAAATTTTATGGGCTGGAAATATATAACTTCTTCTTCTATCCAAAGCTACATTGAAGTTCAAAAGGGGATGTCGAATGTTTCTTGACTTAGCTCACTAGACATAAACATACATAAGACATGCAAGTTGTTTGAAAAAAAATCATAATAAAATGTTATCTTATGGACTATAATAATGGTTGCATATGTAAAAAAATAGAATATTCAACAAATATCTATAATAAAAATAACCAAATGCAACACTAGGATTAAAACCTCAACTCGGGAAAATTTCCATTATCCTCCTAACTCATGTTAAAATCAGATATTCGAGAAGACCCTATAGAGCACCCACCGGTGGCTCGAACCACATACATTCACCTCTTTAGCCATCCAATATAGACCTCACATGATGGAAACTAGGGGAGTGGTTTTCACATACTGATTGCACAAACATGGTATCTCTTTCCCTTGTAGGGAAAAGCCTTTCTAGGTTATTTGGCTCCTAACCGGCTTGTGCCATAATTATTTTACAGGAACATGCTCTAGAATATAAATACATGCCTATAATTAAGGGATCCACCATTTAGAAGGTAGAAGGAATGTTATCCATTCTCTGACGACGAGATTGTAAATAGTGGAATTCATTTTTTCCTTCACCTAGTGGAAAATAGAGAAGGCTAGAGGTGGATGTTGTGGGTACAAGATGTAATCGCTGAAAAATGAGGGTATATGAAGGAAATATCAAATGTAATCCTATTTTCTCTTTCATGTGTAAATTTGAGGCTTCCTTTCTCACGTAACCATTGTAACCTAAAAATGTACCTGTAAATGATTTAGCCCAATTGTTCTTAGCACAACCATTACATTTATAAGTATAATATATTTATGTAAGATAAGAAAAATAATATGGATATTTTAATTTATCACGACAAATCTATATGATCTCATTTGTTGTCAATGTAAATAACTGATTAACTAAAATTAACTAATATGTAGTATGTAGGGATAGTTAATCTAAGCTATGAACAACTATAATAAAGTAAGTAAATGTTGTAAAGAAGTATGTAAATGATCTAATAAAATATGTAAAAGGAAATGTTAAACATAATGCGCAAGAAGGAAGAGGAAAGAACTCAACTGAATAGAATATGGTCACATGGCGGTATCACAAAGCTAATTGGAAAATCTGGAAGTAAGAATGAATATACGAAGCCTCATAAAGGATGGATCTGGAATATCTGGCTGGATTGGAGCACATGGATAAGGACTGGGGTACCTGCATGAACTCTGGTCTACAATTTGGGCACCTTGGTCTGTGTAAAATATCTAGAACTGATCTCTGTAGGGTTGGGAGGTGGCCCAAAACCTTATTTTTGTGTTGTATTATATTCTCCGTACTACTTAAGATGTTGCCAATAATCCAAGATAAAGGAAAGACTTGCAAGACCTAAAAAATAAGCATCAAAACCTACAAAATAAAAATGTATATGAAGGGGTCAGATTGACCTCAGCTTCCACAATGGCGGACTTACTAACTAAGCACTGCACTACATCTAAGACCCCATGCAGTTCTATGTGTAAGTGTGTGTGAACATCCCCTAGGTTGCTCTTGTGTCAATAAAGTTATATTTTCCCAGTCTAGGAAGCGATCATTTTAAATTTTAAAATCTTATGGGCTGGTTAATATATAACTTCTACTTCCATCAAGCTATATTGAAGTTGAAAAGGGGATGTCAGAATGTTTCTTGACTTAGCTCACTAGACATAAACATACATAAGACATGCAAGCTATTTGAAAAAAATCCAAACTAAAATGTTATCTTATGGACTGTAATAATGGTTGCATATGCAAAAAAATAGAATATTCAACAAATATTTGTAAGAAAAATAACCAAATGCAACACTAGGATTAAAATCTAAACTCAGGGAAAATTTCCACTATCCTCCCAACTCATGTTAAAATCGGATGTTCAGAAGACTCTATAAAGAACCCACCAGTGGTCTGACCCCCATACATTCACCTCTTTAGCCATCCAATATAGACCTCACGTGATGGAAACTAGGGGATTGGTTTTCACATACTGATTGTGCAAACATGGTATCTCTTTCCATCGTAGGGAAAATCCTTTCTAGGTTATTTGGCTAATAACCGGCTTGTGTCATAATTATTTTTAGGAACATATTCTAGAAGCTAAATACATGCCTATAATTAAGGGATCCACCATTTCAGAAGGTAGAAGGAATGTTATCCATTCTCGATGATGAGATTGTAAATGTAGTAGAATTCATTTTTTCCTTCACCTAGTGGAAAATAGAGAAGGCTAGAGGCGGATACTGTGGGTATGAGATGGAATCGCTGAAAACTAAGGATAGATGGAGGAAATACCAAATGTAATCCTACTTTCTCTTCCATGTGTTAATTTGAGGCTTCCTTTCTCACGCAACCATTGTAACCTAAAAATGTACCCACAAATGATTTAGCCCAATTGTTCTTAGCACAACCATTACATTTATAGGTACAATATATTTATGTAAGATAAGAAAAACAATATGGATATTTTAATTTATCAGGACAAATCTATATGATCTCTTTTTTTGTCAATGTAAATAATTGATTAACTAAAATTAACTAATATGTACTATGTAGGGATAGTTAATATAAGCTATGAACAACTGTAATAAAGTAAGTAATGTTGTAAAGACGTATGTAAATGATCTAATAAAATATGTAAAAGGAAATGTTAAACCTAATGTATAAGAAGGAAGAGGAAAGAACTCAGCTGAATAGAAGATGATCTCAGGGTAGTATCACAGAGCTAATTGAAAAATATGGAAGCATTTATGAATATGCAGAAGCTTAGTAAAGGATGGATCTAGAATATGTAGCTAGACTGGAACACTTGGAGAAGGACTGGGGTGATTGTAGGCACTTTTGTCTATAATATGGGCACCTTGGTCTGTGTAAAAGCTCTGAAACTAATCTTTGTAGGGATGAGAGGTGGTCTGAAACCTTCGTTGTGTGTTGTATCATATTATATGTACTACTTCAAATGTTGCCAATAATCCAAGATAAAGGAAAGACCTGCAAGACTTAAAAATAAGCATCAAACCCTAAAAAAAAAAAATGCATATGAAGGGGTCAGATTTACCTCAGCTACCACAATGGTGGACTTACTAAGTAATCACTACACTACATCTAATACCCCATGTAGTTCTATGTGTAAGTGTTTGTGCACATCCCTTAGGTTTATCTTGTGTCAGTCGTACTTTGTGAAGTAGCGAGCAATAACTATGCATAGAAAATATAATAGAATGTGTGCATGAAATAGAATATAATCCATCCTCTTATGAAGTGTGATGTAGATGTCCTAGCCTTGTGCTTTGTGATTGAGCTATATGGATTCCAGTGATATTGAATGCAATAAATGGATTCAATTCTAGATGGATGATAGTAGTAAATGATAATAGGTCCCTCAATATGGTCTCATAACTTTATATTTATAGGGTTCTCTTGATCTAATTTCATAATTAACCCTGAAATGGCCAACCATAAGAAAGATAAAGACCTCAAACGGATATAAATAGCCCAAAAAGTGATGGCAAAGTGCAACAAGGAATAGGGGGCATGGTGAGACCAGGGTGCCCACGAGTGTCCCAATACTAATTTGGATGCCCCAGTCGAGGCTAAAGTAACGTGGAATGATAGAAGATAACTGGGCATATGGGTTTAAGAATTCGATGGCCAAAGGTCGGGGTTAATTAGTACTTTATTCAATCAAGAACCTTCTAAATAGTAGTATGAGACCGAGACTAATAAAGTGCATATTTTTGTGTCTATATTTTCCCCCACTTTATGTTGGTGAGTAGAAAGCTCGGTAACATAAAGAAGATAGAGATGCATAGTTGATGTCCATGAAGAGTGTGGAAGAAAATGCGCCGAAGGATGAGACAAAGCGTGAACTGACAAAAATATGGAGAAGTGTGGAAACTAAAGATGAAAAATGCTCAAAGAAAAAGTGATGAGAGTTAACCTACGGTGGAACACATGTGTAGGTGCGGATGCATGTGATGTACCTACATGGTTAATCGAGTGTGTGTTGCGAAGTGTTATTGTTGAAGTTGTTTTTGTTGTTTCCCCAATTTCCTACTTGTTTCTTTGTATCCAAATGACTCCCTAGTTATTTGGACAACCTACATTCATATTTTAGCTCACGAAATCTTCATTACAGGTAGTGTACACTTCAATTTTCTCATTAGCACATCTCCTTAGCTGTATTTCCTCGTGCACCTTGCACACTTTTCTTCTGCACTTCTCTTCCTTCCATTTTCCTTTTCCACTTTGTTCCATTTTCCCCCTCACTTGCACCTTTATGCATTCACCCTCCTCTCAAAAGTTCATACACCCTATGCGTGCACCTTGCATTTGCTTCCAAAATCAGCTAAGTTCTTGGTACCCCTTACGTGCCCCACACATTACTTTGTAATGATTACGCCTCATTATACGTCTCTTCATTGAGTGTTTCTCCCATTTCTTCTTGTGAATGGAAATTTTGGGCGCACCCTTCCTTTGTTTACCTCCCATACCTCATTCTTCTACACATACCTTTGTGCCATCTTTTGCACCATGTCATCAATTGACAAACATTGAGTGTATCAAACACAACTAATCAAAGTGCGCGAAAAGGGCATTGAATCCTTATGAAAAACCAGTGGGTGACATGTGACAGAAATAACAATGCTAATGAACAAAATTTAATGAACAATTGTCCATTTCTTCAGCCAATCCACATGTGCCATGTGTCTTGTATGCCCAATTAGCTCTTCATATATTCTAACAGTCATAATTTTTTCTCCGGTGCTCAAATCCTTGCGCATCTGAAATTTTCATAAATTTTCTGACATGGGATACATGCTAGGCCATTAAAATTCAAATTTCAATAGGATTTGATAGGTGAGAATCTAGAAAACATCTTTCATGCCATTAATACGTGATTTGATTGCTTCAACAACTCATATTTTATTTGATATGTCTTCCTTCCTTCTCGACAATCCAAATAGACATGGAGAACCACACTTGACAGTTTGCTAGGCATTAATTGTTGGTGGTTGGGTTTTCAAATCAGATTTCCCTCCTCTTCTTTTCCATTCCTTCATCTATAAATGTAAGAACTTAGATCATTGTAAAGGGTTGGACATTTTGGATCCTTAAGCTCTCTGCAAAGGACTTCATATATTTGTATTTTGAGTTGTAGACCTCTATATCTGGTTTTGCATGTGGATATCAATTTCTTTCACAATTGTAATAGAGATGTGCATTTTTGAAGTAATAGAAGCATCGTTTTGTGGATATTCTCTACCTTGGTATGTTTGTATTCTTATTTATTTCCTTCCTTTTACTTTGCGTGTTTTTTGTGGCATATCACGTCCCTTACAACTCCATTTTCTAGTTGTGTTTCATGGGACTAATAGTGTAAATGCATTTTGGTTTGTGCTACGCATGCCTAGCCTCCCTTGACGTATTTCCCTTCATTTTCACTCAGAACAAATAGTGTTCATCCCTCTTTTTTGGTGTTATCACCTCCATTAGATTAGTTTTCCTTTTTTATCCTTTTATCTATGGTCCCTTGGCATTGTTAGCTTAGTTTCCCTTTTAGTAATAGGAGTAGTAGTAGCATTAGAAATAGGTATAGGAAAAATCCTTCTCTAGAGATCCATCTCAAGTGTGTAAGGTCCCACAACTTGGAGACGGTTCCATTATTGTCTCAAACAATTGGTTCTTTCTAATTTGAGACGTGGGTGCATGTTTGAAAACCAACAGTTTCTGGCATGCCCAGTGGGACCAACATTAAAAGCTTAAATTTCATGCTAGTAAGTTTTGGTGTGTGGAATTAGTATTTCTAGCCTTTTGATGCTCATTTTAAAACATCTGACGACTCCCAACATTTCTAGATCTATTGATTTCAGTAGTCTTGAGTGCCTTTCATGAGAATATTACACATAAGGAAAATTTTAGTAGATGAAGAATCTTTCGAGTACCTCCAATTATATCCAAGGAGGATACGTAGTAGAAGATCTACGCACACATCCATATCTCCGAACATGACAAAATTCCACTCCTCTAAATAGATGCGTGCCTTGCCATGACATCCCAACCACCTCCTCCTCCGAGGAATTTTACCAACTTTACAAGTGGAAGTCCTCTTATTCTAAATGTGCAATATTATATGCCAGTAGCCGCACTGAAGAGTATTCTATATTTCACTAGCGAGAATCAGGGCACCCCTGTGGATCATATCCAAGATGTGGAAAACATATTCTTTGTTTATCGATCATAGGTGATGATGTAGTAGTCGAACCGCTTGTAATTGCATTCAAAATAAAAGTGCTCCAATGGTACCATGGCCTGAGGCCTGTATATATTGCTACTTGGGATGAGCTTGGAACAACTCTACAAAATTATTTTGAGGAAAATTCATATCACCTCTCATTGGTGGAACAATTGATTACAACAAAGAGAGAGCCCAATGAGTAGATGGCTGATTTCAACATCAGACTCGAGAAGATTGGGGATATAATTTCTCAAGTGGTAAGGCCTACAACCAAGCATGCTTTCTTGTATTATCTAAGGGCCTTGAATAGTGACATATCAATCATGATTCAATCCATGGGCAGAAGGACTTTACCTATTGCATACAAATTCACAATAAGGGTAGAGAATAGCCTCATCCAGGTGGGTAAGTTGGCTCCTAGAAATCCTACACCTTTGTTTCTAGAAATGTCTCTAGCACTGCAACTTTCTATTTACAATTTTCTAGTACAGATCACACAACCTGTTGCATCCACATCCTATTCTCCTGCATAATATAAGGAAGATGATGAAATGAAACCCTTGATCAAAAACTTGTCTAAAAAAGTCATATCATTGGAAAAGTAGCAGGCACAAGCCTTCAAAAATAGTTATAATCAAGTGCATGGCCAAAACAATCAAACTTGGTGGAATCAATATGAAAACCAAAGATATGAGTAGAGGAAAAAAATGATAGATGACATGCTAATGCACATCTATCCTTGCAAGTAGTTTCTCCATCGCAACCTCTTCCACCGCCCAACACAAGTTAAGCACTTGTTCCAGTTTAGAACAACATGACGCAAGATTCGAATGGTGCTTCCCTTGCAATATGCCTCATAGTCAATTTCATTTCACCAATGCTTGCACGTGCCCAAGCCTACATGATTCAGGATACTTCTAGCTATGAACCTTCAACAAGCACAAATGAGCCTGAGAATCAGGAAAAACTAGATGCTCCTCCAGAGGCCAACCTTATGTTCTTTAGTGTTGAGGATTTATGTGTGATCAATCAAGATCCAAATGACACAAAAAAACCGCGTTCCCGTTGCTGATAACACAAGCTATAAAAAGAGAATACTGGAATCTAGAACATAAGTCTCCATTCCTGTAACACTAGTTGATCCTCAAAATGAGAAATATCTAGCTAAGGTCTCTAGTAGTAAAAACATGAAATATTCTTCTCACGAGGATCCACGCAATGCTCCTTTTGAATCAACATACGCCCCTCCTTTGGTAGGTAAAACGTTTCATCCAGTTAAGGCCCTCGCTTCTCACGCTTGAATAACCAAGAAAAGATGTTGTTGTTCCCAAATACAGAAGTAAATGGGCCTTCCATTCAACATTGTGGACTAGATGAAGAAAAAAATGTGAATGTTACAATGTGGGATGCGTTGGCCTTTCAATCTTAAAGCATGACTGTTGCATGAAGCTCTAGCCCAACTCTCGTGCATGACCCAACTTTCCGAGGGAAACCGTGACTATTATTATTTCCAATCGGAGGAGAAACAAGTAAGCAAGGTTATAAAAACCCCACCCTTCTATATGTCCTTGATCATAGGAAAACATGTTGTCCACAATTACATGATTGACTCAGGTGCTAGTAGTACTTGTTATGCCCAAGAAAATTGTTGATGTCCTAGGTCTTAAGTACAACCCTTTGTCCAAAGGAGTCCTAAAACTTTATGGCTCAACTCTCACTACCCTTGGAGTCATCAAGGATCTTGAGTTAACCCTCCATGCATGTCTTGGTCTTATAATAACTCAATATGTGTCAATCATTGACCTACCTCCTTTATTTTCCATGTGTTTATCATGAGATTTCACTTCCAAAGTGGGTGGTTACTTGTCTTCTAATTGGTCCCATATGTTACTTAAGACAAGGTATGGTACCCGATTTACCATACAAATTGAAGCAATATTTTTGTATCATGTTGAGTCATATGCCCCATCTCCTCTCCATGTCAATTTCCTAATCCAAGAATAATAAGTTTCAGTTTCTGAAGAGCAACGTCTTGCACCTCCTATTCCTGACCTACTATTAGATGAATGGGATGAAAGATATAAAAACATTTGATCCATATCTTTGAAGAACTTGAGGCTCTCGAAACTGGACTTAGCACTTATAACATCCTTGAAGAAGAAGTTGTGTTGCCATGCGCGCTTAAGTAGAATGAAGAAAGCACAAGTCTGTGGAAGTTATACTTTGACAGATCCATAAACAAGAATGGTGCTGGTATATGGTGTTGTTCTCATTTCTCCCAAGGATGAGAAACTATTCTTCATGCATAGGTTTCATTTTTCCTGTTCCAACAATGTGGTGGAATATGAGGTGCTAGTGCATGGTATTTTTGTTTCCAAGAAGAGACAGATTAAGGCGTTGCAGGTCTTTGGAGACACTTAATTGGTTATCCATTAGGTCAAAAATAAATGCGCGACAGAGAATAATATTTTCAAAGCTTATAAACAAAGAGTTTGGGAACTCCTTGAGAGATTTGATGCTTTGAATCTACACGTTGTGTCCAGGAAAATGAAAAATGAAGTAGATCGATGGATGAATGTGCTTGGTTCGCAATGTTCTCCTACCAAGGACTTTGTCAAAAGCAAGCGCGCAACACATCAAGATGGTGTTCGACCATCCATTCCAGATAATGAGACCAGCTATAAAGTGTTTGAGAGTGACATGAAAACCATCCAGTTCATTCAAAATGAAGCTAATTTCTCTTCTAAAATGCAAGATGACTTGCATAACAGCTATGGGGACAAGTGATCTAGTTTAAGACAAACAAGTTTCCTAAGGGGCTGGTCACCTTAGAGAAAATGTTTATCCCATATGATGAGTTCAAGGGTGAATAAAGGTATATGCATATGGCACAAGAAGACTGCAGAGTTTATTTGTTATTGCACATGGTAAGGAATTGTTTCTAAGTAAATCTTACGCACATGATGAGAAACAAACCTTCACTTCTCTCTACCAAAGGTAGAGTGACATATTTTCATGGGAGTATGAAGACTTGAAAGAATTTGATCTAAGTGTTTTTCAACACTCCATTAACATTGATCCTATCATCAATCCCATCAGAAAAAAGAAATGGCTTGTCAATCCAAGGATAGAGCCCCTCATGAGGAAAGAATTGTCTAATTCATCGAGGTGAAGATCATTTTTCCTATCAATTACTCTACGTGGGTCGCAAAACCTAGTTACGATATGTAAGAATAACGATGAAATCAGAATCTATGTTATTTTCAGATATCTAAGTAAGGCATCCCTTAAGGATCAATATCCCTTTCCTTCAATGGAGTAGATTCTGCAA
Organism: Taxus wallichiana var. yunnanensis; assembly: GCA_018340775.1. Lineage (NCBI taxonomy): Eukaryota > Viridiplantae > Streptophyta > Pinopsida > Cupressales > Taxaceae > Taxus > Taxus wallichiana. The sequence continues at coordinate 571,377,863 of CM031236.1, forward strand.
ACTGTGGTTAGTACATAGAGATTTTATATGCTGGATGAGTATTTAGGTTTCAATCAAATCTTGATCAAGGAAGAGGATCAATTCAAGATGGTGTTTATGACCAAATAAGGGACATATGCATACCAAAATATTTCCTTTGGTCTATCAAACATAGGCACAACATTCCGAGGTGCTATAGATATCGCCTTCAAAGGATACATCAATGAATTCATCTTGGTTTACCTAGATGATATAACTGGCTTCTCAAAGTAGAGCACATATAATATGGCACATCTGGAAAATTATTTGAGAGATGCAGAAGGTTTAGGGTGTCTCTTAACCCCAAGAAGTGTAATTTTTTTGTGGCATAGGGAAATATTTTGGGCCATGTGGTTTCAAAGGATGGCATCGCAATTTATCCCGAGTACATCTCCGCCATCTGAATCTTTCCCTTCCTCATGCACTGAAGGCCTTCGAGTCCTTTGTAGGCAACATCAATTTTGTTAGGAGACTCATTCCTAACTTTGCAAGATGGGTTCGACCCATCACCCTCATGCTCAAGAAAGACACAACCTTCAAATGGACAATAGAAGGAAATGAGAGCTTCAACAAAATAAAGTAAGAAATTTCTTGTGCGCCAACACTCATCAACCTAGATTATTCCAAGGATTTCATCCTTTATGCTTATGGAGCTGATGTGAGTGTTGTTGTTATCTTGACACAAGAAAATGAACAAGGATTGGAAAAACCAATGGCTTTCTTCAGTCAAACACTGAAGGATTATGAACTAAGATACATCCACATAGAGAATCAAGTCTATATCATCATGTTCAAGCTCAAGAAGTTTGAGAGAATGCTCACTACAAATCATATTAAGGTGCTAGTTTCACACTCAATTGTTAGAGACTTCATCATGGGAGTAGAAATAAAAGAGAAAAGAGTGTGATGGGTGACCAAAATCATGGAGTATGATGTGACTATAAAATCCACAAGGCTAGTTAGAGGAAGCATGGTTTGTAAGAAGCTTACGAATATGCGCAAAATGAACTGAGACTTCGTTGTTTCGGATGAAGATATCGCGCACGAACTTGAATAGAATGCCAATCCTAGCACACAAGACTTGATGAAGGATATGATCACATTCCTTTCTGATTACACATACCTTCCTAGTCTGAACAAGGAAAAGATAAGATATCTAAGGCTATAATCTATGCCATATGTTTTGATCAATGGTGTTCTCTTCAAAATGAATCTTGATAGCGTGTTGCTAAGGTGTATTGACAACACACAAACTGAAAAAGTGTTAGCATAATTTCATGATGATTTCTCTAGTGGACACTTCTTTGTCAAGTCTACAATAATGAGGATCATTAAGTCAGGGTACTTTTGGGCTACCTTATTTGCAGACGTGCAAAAGTGGTTCAAAAAATGCAAAGAATGCACTTTTTGTAGGTAAGAAAAATTAGTAGGACTTCCCCTCCGACCAATCCAAGCGTATCATCCTTTTATGTAATTGGGTCTTGAATTCATAGGCATGATCAACCGGTCGTCAAGCGTTGGCCATAAATTGGTACTGACATCTATGGATTACTTCACCAAATGGACGAGAAGCCGCCGTGGCTGTGGAATCAACCGAGTTAGTCATCCATGATTTTTGCGAGGGCATTGTAACAAGTTTTTGCATTCCTCAAACCATTATCTTTGATAATGCAAAGGCCTTCCTTGGTACTAAAATTTCATATTAGGTGCGGAACCTTAGAATATATTTGAATACCTCTTCTAATTACTACCCCTGGGGTAATGGCTTGGTAAAGTCAACAAATAAGAACCTAGTTAGAATAATGCAGCGCACAATGAATATCATCCAAATATAGTGGCACACAAAGGTCTTGTGCACACTTTGGGAGACATAATCATAATGAAGAAGGCAATAGGTACTTCACCTTACAAATTGGTTGATGGTAAGGAAGCTAGACTCCCTTTGTCTTTTGAGTTTCCTTCATTAGAGATTACACATTAGTAGAGTTTGAAGGTTTGGAGCAGAGAGAAATTAAAATGGTAGATTTGGTTAAACTTTCTGAAATCATAAACTCTACCATGATCAAGCTAGAAAAACATCAACAAGAAACAAATAAGTGGTTTGACAGAAAGGCTAGCCTCAAGATTTCAAATTTTGGGACTTGGTCTTAAAGTGGGATATTGACAGAGCTAAACCATGACACCATTCAAATTTTTATGCACTTTGGAGTGGCCCATACATTATTAGTTCGAGCAAGGATGCCAACTCCTTTGAGTTGTCTCATCTTGATGGAGGCATGCTATCAATCCTAGTCAATGGGATTTATCTTAAACCCTTCCATTAGAACTACTACATTATTTTATATATATGTTAGATTAGTTTCAATTCCTCCAAGTGCACTGTGTGTACAAAGTGTTATGTTTGTACATATTTATTTCTACTCATGTGCTTTAGCACACACTCTTCTTTTACTTTCAAGATGTCAATCATCTCAATAGTTTGAAGGATTCAACATAGAGTTCAGAAATATTTCATCAAGTGACTTCAAGGGGTAGTTCTTCAAGGTTACAAATCAAAATATCATAATCACATAGTAGAATCCATGCCCAATAGATGATCTAGGCTACTAATATCCTTCATCTATTAGGTAGATGGCCCCAAAATTCACCAAAACTATTATCCAAATAACTCCCCTAGTTATTTGGACAACCTACATTCATATTATTGCTCTAAAATCTTCATAACAGGTTATGTACACTTCAATTGTCTCATTGGCACATCTCCTTAGTTGCAGTTCCTTATGCACCTTATGTGATTTACTTCGCACTTCTCTTCCTTCCTTCCGTTTTCTGTTTGTTTCATTTTTACCTCACTTGCACCTTCTATGCATTCACCCTCATCCCAAGAATTCATGCACTTTGCATGTGTATTGCACTTGCTTCCAAAATCAGCTAAGTTCCTGACACCCCTCACTTTCCCCACACATTAATTTTTAATGATTGTGCCTCTTCCATACATCTCTTCCTTGGGTATTTCTCCCATTTCCTCTTGCGTGTGTCACTTTTGCATGCACCCTTCCTTTTTTTCCTCTCTTGCCTCATTATTCTACGCACATACCTTAGTGCCTCCTTTTGTGCCCTTATACACCATGTCATGAACTAACAAACATTGAGTGTATCACATGCAACCAATCAAAGCGTGCCAATAGGGCACTGAATCCTTGCAACAAAACCAGTGTGTGACACATGATAGAAACAAAAAATCTAATGAACATAAGCTAATGAGAAGTTGGCCATCTCTTCAGCCAATTCACGTGCACCATGTGTTTTGCGTGCCCGAGTTAGTACTTAGAAGATCATAACTTTTTCTCTAGTGCTTAGATCCTTGTGTGCCCATAGTTTTTAGAAAGATGATGATGTGGGCTACATGATAGGCCATTCAAATTCAAATTTTAGTGGTATTTGGTAGTTGAGAAGATGGGAAACTTATTTCATGTAATTAATATGTGATTTTATTACTTCAAACACTTAGATTTGATTTGATTCATCTTCCTTCCTTCTGCAACATGCCAAACAGACATGGAGAACCACACTTGACAGTTTGTAGGTAGATTTGTAGGTATTTTCAAATCATATTTCCCTCCTCCTCTTCTCTTCCATTGTTTCATGTATAAATGTAAGAGTTTGGCTCATTGTAAAGGGTTAGAAGTTTTGGATCCTTAAGCTCTCTACTAAGGACTTCATATCTTTATATTTTGAGTTGTAGACATCTAGATCTGGATAGTGCTTATGGAACTGATGCAAGTTTTTTTTTATCCTGACATAAGAAAATGGACAAGGATTGGAACATCCAATAGCTTTCTTCAGTCGGTGTCATCATGTGTGTGCTCAAGAAGTTTGAGAAAATGATCGCTACAAATCATATTAAGGTGTTAGTTTCACACTCAAGCGTGAGAGACTTCATCAGGGGAGTAGAAATCATCAAGAAAAATGCCCGATGGGTGACCAAAATCATGGAGTATGATGTGACTATCAAAGCCACAAGGATGGTTAGAGCGATGCGGTTTGCAAGTAGCTTTTGAGGATGCACAAAATGAACATGAGACTTCATTGTTCCTGCAGAACAAATGTTGCATATGAAGCACCTGTTAGCATGTTAGAAAGATAAATACTATGTCAAAATTGTGTATAAGAAAGTAATGTAAAGTGATAAGTACAAACTAAAATAATAACACCTGTGAGAGACAAATGTGGATGCCCTCAGCTACTAGTTTAGGAAGGTTAGAAGGCAAGCATCCATGACGCGTGTAAGAGACCTATATCTGTGATAACAACTAGAAAAATATGTAAATGTGCATGTGTAGATGATATAGATAAATGACATACAAGTAATCAAACTAGCATGTGTAATAAAGTGACCATAAACAAGAAAAAGTAAGTAAGAGTAAAAGCAACCATAATATGTAGTATGTTATGGATGGATGGAATAGAAATGCAAGATGGAATGATAGAAGCCACATCACCCCGAGAAAATGGAAGTGTATGTAGTGAGGTTCATTTGGTTTTCCCCCTCAGTAGTAAATAATTAACCGTAAATGAGTGCATCATCAAGAAATGGTCGAGTAATGTGTGTTGTGTCTAATGAGTTGTGATGAATGTGTATATGCATAGTGATGATGATATGCGACATAGAGAAGAGATGTGCGTGGAAATTATAGCCTAAGCGTATACCATGATGAAATGAATGTATGAGTGATGATGAAGACCTAAAGTGTATACCACTACAAGATTAAAAAGGATTGGTAATGTAGCCTAAAGTGTATACCACTACAACATGAAAAGTAGGGAGTGGTGATGTAGCTAAAACGTATACCACTACAAGATGGATAAAGTGATGATTTAGCCTATAACATGATGAAATGTTGAATGATAATCATGTGATGAATGTAAGGTCCATTTTATTTGTAAACCCTTGACGATAAGTATGGTTCGAGGAACTATAGTGTTTCATCGGGTAGTGAGTGCAATTCATAGAAGAGTATGTAATATGTATGTTAATATATGACCATATGATGAGTAGAATGTGTAAATACCTGGTGTGTAGAATACAAATGTAAAATGTGTTGAATGTGTATAGAGTGACATGTAATGTGTGTAGGTATACCAATAATGTAATGCTAGGCTCCTATGTGATGGAGACTAGGATGATATATGATATGTAAATGCGTAAATGTTGAAAATGTTGTATACTAAATGTAGGATGTATGGTTTATAATGCATGATGTGATGAAACGTAATGTGTAATGCCTAGAGTATAATGTGTGGGGTTCATGTGTAGTAAGTCCTCAATAGTCATGTGTGAAACGAAGCACAAGAGTGTGTTATCGGGTAATGACACTAAAATGTCGATAAATGTGGTTATACTAAAATGAGCTAGGGGGAAGGTAAAGTTATATGCCCCCAAATGCGTGTGAACGAATGAACTATCCAATGATGTTTAAGGAAGGAAGTCCTACACTTGGTATAGGAGATGACAACGTATGACCATGCTCACGATAGTGGTGGTATGGCAGATGAGAGATATGATGGTAAATGAAGTCTATGTGTATGCGAGGGATGAATATATGAGGAAGGTCGTGGTGTCACAAAATGTGTCAATGATGGAGATCTATGTGAGGCGGGATGTAAAGGTGAAGAATATCCGCTTGGAATAAATTAAGGTGGTGATTTATGCCGAGATGTAGTAAGTGTCTGAGTAATGGGCCTATACCTATGTATACGATTAGTCAAATGATGTAAGCATAGACGATGCTCAAGTAGGTGAGTTAGGACTAAATTATTCTTTGAGAAACATCGAAAGTGATGTGGCATAATAAATAGGTGATTTGCTAGCTCTTTGCGTGAGAGACGATGAGCATGGAGTAGATGGAGGGATGCCATCAATAGAAATGACATGATTGTTGTAAATGAATTTGAGTCACAAATGATTCATAGAAATGATAGATTATGAGAAAATAATCCAATTGAGGCCAAGAAGCATGTCACATCCCTCAACCGTGTTTCTAATGAGGGAAGGTACACGCATAGTAAGAAGACCAATTCTAACATGTAGCTTAACAACCCTAAAATATTTTCTAAAACGACACTATATATGTGATGGAGGATATCCAATAGCCTTGAGAAGTGAAATAGAACATGCACTAATGGGCCATGATGGGTCAACCTTAATGTTGTTAATGGATGATGAGCCAATAGATGCATTGATGTGTAAATGATTAGATGTAAACTTAGCATAATAATGGATGTTGGAGAAAGACATCATTGGTGGTGAATCTTCGAGTGTTAGAAAAAATAAATCCATAGCTCCTAATCCATGAGGTGATACTTTGCATGATACACATGATTAGCAGATTTGTCTATTATTTTCTTGTCATGTTTTCTATATTAATTGTTAAAGATCTTAACTTTACCCTTTTGTTGGTTGGGGCAGAACTAGTAGCCTCTGGGAATTCTATTTTATTGTTATCAATTAGATCTTTTATGATTGTTCAAAGTTTGAGGCAACTATTTTTAGAATTTCCCACACATCTATGATAATCACAGTAGAAGTTATCGTTGCAGTTATTACCTTTTGGTTGCGAAGGTTCTAACTCGAATGGTGGGGAAGGGTAATAAGATTGCTCTCAACAAGTTGTTTCAAGATAATATTTTGAGCCATGATAAAGTTGCTAAGTGTGCTCGAGGTTCCTTTGTTTGAGCCTCCTTAGTAGGAGTGATGATGTTGATAAAAAAATAAGCATCGGTTGGTTTAGTTGTGGATGGTTTGAATTTCTTCTTGCCAGAAAACGAGTGGAAGATAAAACCTATTCTTTATACTTAAGCTTGCCTATGGATAGGAGCTTGGTTTCATGAATCTTAAGAGTGTGAAAATTTTGATCAAACAAAGGATAGGTTTCAAATAGAACACTCTTGGAGAGGTGGTAAAATACTCTAAATGAACAAATCCTAAAGCTCAAATTTGGCAAACATGTTTGTTATCTTAGCTATATTGTTCTTATACCTCAAAACATAGTTGGCTAGATGTTCATTTGGGCCTTGTTTAAGTTTTGCTAGTTGAGTGTAAGATATCTTAGAGAAAATATTGATTGAGAAATGAATGATAAATGCATCATCTAAGTGTGTGAATGAAGTTACCAAATGAACAGTAAGTAATAGAACCAACACATTGCATAATTGTGAATACTACAAGGAAAAAGCTTAGGTAAAAGTATATGATCATTAGTGAAGTCAAGACAGGTGACATAAAATGATCAATGATCTAAGGTGTTCTTATGGGTCACATGACCATTGAAAATGGGCAGCTTAGGGGTGACAATACTAGGAGGAAGAAAATAAATAGAGATGGATTCTCTCCAAATGGAGTATATAATAACAAGTTAGAATATAAATATGGTGATGCATGTGAAGTGGCTTGTTGTAACTTACGAATTTGAGCTTAAATATTGTGATAAAGAAAGTTAAGTCTTGATTTCCAACATATGAGACTTGTCTTACATGAGAAACTAAGGGCAACATAAAATGATTGGTAGGAGTAGGAACAGAAAATGGAATAGTAGAAATAGGATGGAAAGTAGACGCATGTGGTCGAGGAGCAAAAAAGTGGGTATGACTATAGAAGTGGTAAGTTACGCAAGTTAGTAGATTCTTCACGAGCGACATGTAAAAGTAAAATTAGATATTAGGGATGCTCGGTAAGGTGATAATTGATAGCCTTAAGATGAGCTTCAGTAAACTCCTCATGAGTGTGATCTATGGAAAAAGGAGGATAAATCCTATAATAATAATGTAAGAAGGAAGATCCTAGAATCGTGAATGATCAAGTTGGGTTCACAAAAATGATTAAATAAAATTAACTAATATGTAGTATGTGGGGATAATTAATCTAAGATATGAACATTTGTAATAATGTAAGTACATGTAGTAAAGAAGTATGTAAATGATCTAATAAAATATGGAAAAGGAACTGCTTAACCTAATGTGAAAGAAGGAAGAGGAAATAACTCAGATGAATACAAGATGATCGCATGGACGTGTTGTAGAGATGACTGGAAAATATGGAAGCAAGAATGATGGTGCAGAATCCCCAAAAAGGATGGATCTGGAGTATCTAGCTTGATTGGAGTGTTCAGAGAAGGATGGGGTTCATGGGTGCTCAGTCCGCAATCTAGGCACCCAGTCTTTGAAAATTATCTCGAAACTAATCTATGCAGAGCTAGGAGGTAGTTTGGAACCTTCGATGTGTGTTGTATCAGATTCAGTGTACTACTTCATATGTTACCAATAATCCAAGATGAAGGAAAGACTTGTAAGACCCCAAAACAAGCAACAAACCCTAAAAAATAAAAATGCATATGAAGGTGTTAGAATGCACTCAATTTCCACAATGGTGGACTTACAAACTGAGTGTTGTATTATATCTTAGACCTGATGTATTTCTATGTGAAAGTGTGTGTGAACATGCCCTAGGTTGATCTTGTGCCAGTTTCACTTTTTGAAGTAGCGATCAATAACTGTGTAGAAAGTTTAATAGAAAGTGTGCATGAAATAAAATAGAATCCCTCATCTATGAAGTGTGATGCGTATGTCCTAGCCTTGTGCTTTGTGATGGAGCTATGTGGATACAAGTGAACTCCAATGAAATAGATGGATGCAAATATTGATGGATGATAGTAGTAAATGATGTTAGGTCCCTCGTTATGGTCTCATAACTTTATATTTATAGGGTTCTCTTGATCTAGTTTTGTAATTAACCCCAAAATGGCCAACCAAAAGAAAGATAAAGATATCAAATGGCTAGAAAGAGCCCAAAAAGTTGTGGGAAAGTGTAACAAGGTGGGATACTCTTGGTGGGACCAGGGTTCCCACATGCACCCTAGTACTAATCGGGTGATCCTATTGAGGTAATATAATGCGGGATGAAAGAAACTAATTGGGCATATGGGTGCAAGATGTGGTAATGACGAAGTAAAAAAAATAATATGGACAAAGGACATGTGTTAATTAGTACTTTATTCACTCAAAAACGTTCTAAATAGTAGTACGAGATTGAGACTAAATAATGTCTAAAGTACATGATTTTGTGTCTACATGTTGGTGAGAGAATTTTCAGGGAAAAATTGGTGTATTCCTACGAACACTCTTAGAATCTGAGTCCCTCTACTTAACCGGTGAAGCTACCGTGTATGCATACACAAGTAAAAGGTGAATTTTCCCCATAGCCTTTTCGCTGGGGATTTAATAGAGGAACTTCACCGACCTTGTGGTAAAATCTAGCGAGATATCTGTAAGGACGAATTTTCTAGAAGAGAGAGGAAAGGGAGTGATAATAATATATAAGATGAACTAATGTTATAAGTATAAAATCAAAGTATTGCATACATCGAGTTAGAAATTTCATCACATGCACTAAAATTAGGAAGAAAAAATATCTGCAACCAACAACAAGACCAATTAGAATTCAATGAACACAAAGTATCTGTAAACCCCTTAGTCAAAAAAGGCTATAAAATCCTTCTTCTTTTATTGATGCTCAAGTATAAATTGTACATAGTATGAGAATGGAAGACATTGAGAATAGGGAAAAATGGATAACTCTTTTCACTCACAAGTAAGAAAAATCTCTCTCATGAACTTACAAGAATACAACCAAGTAGAATAATTTCAAAATTAGAACCCTTTGGAATGAGGAGCTCATTACAATTTATAGAAAAGACATGACTCCTCATCTCCCTGAAGACCTTTCACATGCCTCATTTTTGGCTTTAGACCATTCATATTCCTACTCAAATATTAATTCCCTTTTATAAAAACAAGGAAACTTAAATTTTACATCATGTTTCTAAAGTCACTTAAAGACATATCGAAAGTGCAAACCCCAATGGTAAATTAGATATTTGAAGAGAGATAATGTTGTATGAGAAGAGTCAAGAGAAAAGGAAAGGATGTCATTTCGATTAAGTCCCCGATTCTTACAAGGAAATGAAACTCTAAATCTCTGAATCCATCGCCTCTCAAAAAAATCCTTAAAACTTACACTTGACGCCGAATCATTTTATGTCCCGTGTTAATCCCCACTTCCTCTAATTCCTTGTAATGAATGATTTACTCATGCTGCAGAAAATAAACTACCTTTTGATGACTTATGGACACCTCGAAATGAGTGTTTAGAAACATTGTTGAATGTAACCTCTGGAGACCGCATGCATTGCTCCTGGAAATCCCCTCTGAAGATATTGAATATTTAGGACAAATCCTTCCATGACTCCTTGCAACATTGCCACATTGCTTGGATAATTTGGGCATGATCCTAATGGAACATACATATTGATTGAAGCATGAGATGAGTGTCGAAAGAAACTATTGAGATCCATACAAGGGACCTCAATGTTACCTACTCTTACATAATCTGATGATACAGATAGTACTATTTTCGCCCCTACGAATCTGAACTTCATTTTCCTTGACACTTACTATATTTGGAAAAGGAAACTATTTTTAGCAAGTGTCAAGAATTTTCCCTCTCTGGTCTCCAACTAGTGATGTCAACTTGAATGTTCAACTCCCAGTGTGTTCCCTCTGTGAAATCTTCCCTTTGGAATAACCTTTTATTTTTAGTAAGTGCCCACATGACAACTTACTATTTTTGGAAAGTGTACAAATTAGCTTTTCTAGACCTCAAATGATTATGGTAGCTTGAATTCCTTCTTCACACTGCATTCTTCTCACCTTCTAGGCCAACTAACCATTTATAGTAGGGGTTTGTGGAGTCATTTACTATTTTTAGTAAGTGTCATTTTTGGGCCGAGATGACCATTTTGATGATTTTATCCCGCGATACCTCCTCTATGTTCCTTTCCTCCTTCGCAGCTTCTTCAGATGGTGTCTTACCTGAAATAGTAGTCTCCCATGTAGAGGACCTAATATTTTTAGAAAGTGAGCTTCTTGGGGTTGGATTAAGGTAGAAAAAGTTTTTCGATGTGATTTTTTCCCAATATAGCCCCTCTGAAATCTTAGACCTACGCGATCTGTGTTTTGGGAGATTTTAAAATTTCAAAATTTTGACCTAGTGGCACTTCAAAACATAATCAGCCATTAATGGACCTTGAAATTTGCAGGTTTGGTTTTCTTCTCCGTTCATGACAAAAATCATATTTTTTGTGGGGTTTTTCTTCTAGTTTCACTAGTGAAATTTCTCTTTAAGCCGATTGTCAATTTTGGCAGAAATAAGATTTTGTCTTCATAGACCCAAAAGAGAGATTTCTTCATTGTGAGTGATTCATGCTGCAAAAGGAGGATTTTAAGATGAGTATTTGATGGCCTTTCAGATTTAAGAACATAACAACAAATAGTTCTTTGTTTCATGCGTTGATTATCAAGATACATTCGAATCTTTGATTCATGACAATGGAGTTTTATGATTAATTTCATCATTTCTCCTTCATTCTTCGATCCTTTGAATTTTTCAATTGATATTTCCTCTGAAACCTATGTGATCTCATGGATTTGCATGTTTAGTTACAATGGTGGATCTGGTTTGGAGAAGAAATGGTGGACTGTGTGCAAGCATGGGCAAGTTACAAAGCAATGACAAGGTATGAACTCTGGAAAGTAAGAAGCGGGACAATTACAAAAGTGTCGATTTAAAGTGTTTGAAAATGCATATAAGGGAGTGGGGTGTATTTTTATGTCCTGATAGCCCTTAAGCATTAAGGGATAAAAGGGACATCAATTTGCATAGCGTGCTTTAGGTGATGACACTTGGCAAAAATTTGATGATTGAGCACTTTGGCCAAAAAAATTTCTTTGGAAGCAACGTGGGGGCTGGAAAATGGTCGCATGAGGAAACAAGAGGAATTCCTTAGGCTGGGAACATTTTCATGTCCTTTATGTCCCTCAAGAATTAATGGACATGAGGGTCATCAATTTTCACGGCAGCTGTCCATTTGGCTCCACTAGCTCTTGAGGGTTAAAAAATTGCACTAGAGAGGGTCACATGGGTGACCTGAAGGCTTCTTGGGCTGGGTGCATTTTTATGTCCCTAATTTACCTCATCAAAAATTAACATGAGGGTCATAAATTTTCACATCACGCTAGAAGCCACCACTTAGCACAATCTGGACGATTGAGGGAATGAGCTCCTGCAAGCACCTAGGAGTTGAATTGGCGATACAAGAGGTTCCATGTGTAACCAGAGGGATTATTGGGGCTGAAGAATTTTATCATCCCCTATTTCCCTTATCATTAGGGATGAAAGGGACACAAAATTTTCTAGGCTCCTGGAGCTAACACGTGTCCTCTCCCAATTTTGTCTAACTATGAGAGAACTCGCTTTGAGGGAAACTTGAAATGGTGATATCTTGAGTTCCCAATGGAATTTTTTGGTGAAATTTTATATTAAATTTCCTTCTTAATCCAAAGTCGGGGGTATTAGTTCTTGGTTCCTCCATTTAAGCCCTGAAAATCATATTTTTTATATGGTTCCTTACTTATGCATGAGAAACACTTTACGTAGACATATTGCACGAAGGAGTTACGAAAAATAAGATTTCACCATATTTTAGGTATTTGAATTTACTTTATGATGATATATATTTTTTCTTCTAATTCCATCTGGAGCTTCTAGAATCACTTCTTGAAGTTCAGCATCTCTTTTGGCCCTATGCACTGCCTAGGCCTGTGAACCCTATTTTTTATCAAATTTCCCTAACTCTTCCAAATACTTCTTGAATCTTCCAAAATCAATTTCATGATGTTAATATACCTTCAACTCACCTCCATGTTGGATTTTTCTCCTCTTTTCCACTCCAGTGGGTGCATCGGTATTGGGAAGGCTAGTGGTAGCCCTTCCCAACACTACCTAGAGATAGCATTTTTCAAGAACTCCTAAAATCATCTAGGGGGTTGACTTGATTTTTTTAAATCACCTAGGGGACTGAATTAACATAAAATGGGAGGTCACTAGATTTATTGGGTAGACCCAGGGTGCCTCTGAAGGGTAAAACATGAAAAATTTGACACAAGGGTATGGTTGTCATGCTTGAAAATTGTCAATTTTACCGTTACACATTTGGCTCTAGTTTGGGGACATGGTATGGACTGAGCACATTGAAGAAATGACATGAAGGATCCTAGAATCTTAAATTTACAATACAAATACTACAAAGTCATGTACAACTTACAACAAGAGAGAGATAACAAGATGCACACACACACAAAAAAAAAATGATGAAAGGAAACACACAACACACACAGAAAGGAAAGACACACACAATAGAAAGGAAACACGCCTAAATAAGCTATATTACAAGGTGGGGGATGAGCCACTTTCACTAAAGCACTTTTCATCTTCTAAGAGGTTACCCCTGAGTGGGAAATGTTGAGTGATGTTGTTCCACGAAGCCATTGACCGGTTTGAGAAAGTAGCCTCGTCCCCTTAGCTATTTATGAAAGCCAAGGGATTTCATGATTGTATGTGTACTTGGTAGGAGTGAGTCCACATGGTATTATTGATGCTCAGGCCTTCACTTATAAATTCCATTACCTTCATTCCCTTTGAAATCAGTTTTATAGTGCTAGTTGCATTCCATGTTTATCCACATAGTTGATTCTTCATTGAGTGTCTCATCACTACCCCAAGGCTTATTCTTATTTGAATAGATTAATTACCCTAAGTTTTCCTTTTCCACCCTTTTACATTCTTGGACATCCTTTCTCCAATAAGCATTGAATTCATCTTTTTGACCGATATCATTATGAGGATTCTGAGTGTTGAATGAAGGATCACAAATGACCCCATATCAATCTTGTAGGGTAATGGCTTCCTCTAAAATGTCTTGAACTCAATTCTTCTTTGAAATTACCCAAAGCTCACATTTTTCTTCATTTGAAGTATCTTCATTTTTAACTTCAAGGAAGCCATTAAGAGGAACAACTTCATTTCCCCAAGGCTCATGATATTTTGTTGTTTCTATGTCCAAGGGATTCTTAACTTTGGATACTTCGATACTTTTTTATCAAGTTGTTCATCCCATAGGGAATCCTCTCCTTCAAATGGAAAGAAAAAAATCAATTTCGTCAACACATCCATCATTCATTGGTTCATGAGGGGCCTCAGATTCTTCACCTTTCTTTACTTCATCATGGTCGACCTACAAATCTATATTGGATTCTTGTTTATCTTGTAAATATATGGTGTAACATCCCTATTTCATGATTACAAAGAAAGGGAATTTTTATTTTTATTATCTCAAGTTGTTCACTATTCTAAATTTAGCATTTATAACCACATTAATTCTTCTAATCAATCCTACAACAATAACCATACGCATCTGTTATGACTTATAGTAAAACTGATCTCTCATATTTCATTTTTATTGTATACTTTGTGTACTTATGGTTCCCTTTTTCATTTAAGGGTTTATCAAGTGCAACTGACCAAGGGCTTATCTAGGTATTTGTTATGAATACCCATCATATATCCAGCACCTTCGGTCCAGTGAATTTAAGACAATGCAACCAACAACTTGCGATACTTTGGCTAAATTTTTAGGCTTGTTTTCCATGCCTATATTCCAAGATGACATACTCGTCATGAAGGAATATGTCTTTCACCACACTTGAAACTATTATCTTGATTAGAATTTCTTGACTTATGTCAATCCTTCCCATTTTCATGTTAGATTCTAAGTATAGATAAACCACACTAGACTAGTGCAGATAGTCCACTTATGGTGACTAAGGGTTGTCAATTGTATTCGAATTGGCCCGCGTCACTTCGAGTACACTTCATCACACATAGTCAATGTAAGTTGACATCGGCAATAGACCATAGCATATCACTACCTAAAGTGTAACAATTATTTGGGATACCACTCAAGAATGGCCTCACTTAGAGGAGCTGAATGGATTATTGTGACATAACAACTACTGCATAATAACCATCTATTAAACCCTGTCAATAGATGGGTATTGTGCTGCAATGATTATGATGCAATGGCCCACTAAGTTCCTATAAATGAATCCTCCTATTTTAACAAGTTCATTAATCCCTTTAATTCATATCTTATTAATCCCACCCTAGCTTATTTTCAATCATTAGGTGTTGTTCCTAAGGACTAAATCAGGTTCTATCAACATTCCGTAAAAGGAAAGTTAAGTTTCCCACTTAATCAATAATGAGGATCTGCAAATTAATTTTGTTCTTCGCTTAATCACTTTAAGCATGTAATTTCCTCCAGTTGATTAAGCATCTGAGAAACATATCACAATTATATAATAGGGAAGCAACCACATATATCCATATATAATTTAGGAGTAAAAGAAAATCCATTTCTTAAACTCTAAATGGGTTCCATACTTTCAACCTGCAATAGTTGTCTTGACTTAACATTCATTTTCCTTTAAGTCATCCAACTATTTGAACTGTTATAACTTAGTTAAAAATTATCCCCTAAGTATAACTCATCCATGATGGGAGGGTATACGCATCCACCTTATATTTTATCTGAAAAGATAATCTTGTTACCTCATAATGAACAACCCCTTTCTTTAAGGTTTTATAACATGATTACATTATGGATACAAGTCAAATATTTATCTTATTAATGACCTCATCATTGTAGAAAGAAGAAATTTTTCTTAATTCTAGTAAGGATTAGTTCAAGCTATACACCTAATCCCATTATGTCATCCTTATTCTTCCCTAAGTACAATTCCATTTCCTTATTGCACTTAGTTCATCAATCGTGATACATATGATTGAATTTTAATATAATCACTTAGGCCCCTCTTAAAAGGTAGATTCATGATGCATATCACATTGTTGGTGTCAAAAGACACACTATGGATAGTAATATTGTGCGTCATGTACTTGCTTACTAGTGTTGTACGTGAATCAATAAAAATAATGTTTGATTATGCAAACAAGTCAAATGTTGCAAGTTAATCAAAAAAATATAATGAAAGCAATCAAAGACGTAATATCCTTCAATCACCCAATAACACCAATTTTTGGGCATCCTAGAGCACCGCAGAAGGACAAAAATAATTCGATGCTATAAGAGAAGATGTTATTCAATTTTGGCATGATAACACTAGAGTTTCACCTAATACAAAAGATGTTATAAACTGAGAAGAGTTCAATTTTGGCTACTAATCGTGAACCACATCCAAAGCATTTCTTATATATGACTCAAACTCAATTTTTCGTAAGTTTGAACAAGAGAATCTGAAATTAAAATTAGTCAACATTTTTTTGAAATGTTAAAACCATTCTATGTGAAAATCAACCACACTCACACCACTTGTTGTTGTAGTCAACATGTTGAATTTGCAATGCATTATGCTAAATTTTGACGTATTCGTTCTATTTTTCATTCGAAACTATGTTATCGGAATGTGGTGTTCAATTTCCACCAATATCTTCTAGGGTTTTCATTCCTACTATATTTTGTGAAAAAGAAGTTGGACAATTTTTTTATAGTGTGGATTGTTTAGATGGAAGTCAGAAGTACATGCGGCGGATTACCTAAATTGGAAAGTTACATCCATGAGAAAATTGAAAGTACAATAGGACATAATTTAGTCGAGTTTGATAAATATAAATCAGTTGCATACCATTTGAAAGATGGAAAAGAGTCTAAACGATGTGAGCTAGTTCTAACAAATGAATTTTTTTCCAATTTTTGAGAAAATTTAAGGATGAAATTGTTTATGAGTATGCTATTCAAAGTATATCCGATCCCGATGGTTCATTGGAATGAATTTACAACACTCATGTCCGGTGTATATAATTTCTTTGATATATATAATTTTGTTAGTTAGATAGATTTAAGTTCATATATTTTATTTTAAATTTGTGTATTTTGTATATATCTAGTATGGTTTTGATTTGAAACTTAAATTTCTTTGACTAACACTTTTATGTTTAGGTTAGTGGTGCCAGAAAAGCTTCCACCTTCACATGGTTGGCAGTGTTAGTAGATAATTTTAAATTCTCGAAGCTAAGAGAAGCTTTCATTGTTTTACAAGAAAAGAGAAGCAATTAACAACGATTTATGTACCCGTGGAGGGGTTTTGGCTCCGGAGGAGGTAGCCCAGAAGCACCTGGTGCTTAGAGAACCAAAATGACTCCTCCCCAAGTGTTTAAAAGACCATACCTATGTGTGTGCACAATCGGTTTGGTGCCATGACCCACCGTTTGCAAATATAGCATTTGACAAACCTTTACACCGGCTCAAACTGCAAGATTTCGCGTTTGCAAACAATAGGGCAGCGAGAGCACCAAATGGGAAGGAAAACCGAGAGATTATATTGTAGAGGATCCCTATGCCTGAGGTGTCAGATTAGACGAGACATCTCTAGGTGCCACGAGTCCGAGTAGTCACCCGTCGAAGTTGAACGATATTTTGGTCTCATGGCTCTTAAGGGACTATGCCCGAACGAAGTAGCCGGAAGCAACGACCTTGTCGCGCACCAAAAATTCATCCTCTAGTGTTCACTTGGCCACTCGGATGTGTTGGCATATTTAGTTCGGTGCCACGACCCACCATTTACAAAATATAGCATTTGACAACTTTACACTCGGCTCAAACCGCACTATTTCACGCGTTTACGCATAAAGCAATAAGGCAGCGAGAGTATCGATCCGGGAAGGAAAAAAAAGCTGAGAGAGGCTATTATAGAGGGTCCCTACACCGAGGTGTCGGATCAGACGAGACATCTCTAGGTGCCATGGAGTCTAAGTAGTCACCCGTCGAAGTTGAACGATATTTTGGTCTCAGGGCTCTTAAGGGACTATGCCCGAACGAAGTAGCCGAAGCAAAGACCTTGTAGTGCACTAAAACACTACCTCCTCTAGCATTCACCTAGCCACCCAGACATGTTGGTGCATTTGGTTCAGTGCCATGACCCACCGTTTGCAAAATATAGTGTTTGACAACCTTACATTGGCTCAAACTACACTATTTCACGCATTTGCAAACAATAGGGTAGCGAGAGCACCAATATGAGAAGGAAAACTCGAGAGAGGATATTGTAAAGGGTCCCTACGCCGAGGTGTCAGATTAGATGAGACATCTCTAGGTGCCACAGAGTCCGAGTAGTCACCCGTTGAAGTTGAATGATATTTTGGTCTCATGGCTCTTAAGGGACTACACCGAACGAAGTAGCCCAAAAGCAACGACCTTATCGCACACCAAAATACCACCTCCTCTAGCATTCACCTGGCCACCTAGATGTGTCAAAGACATTCAGTTCAGTGCCATGACCCACCATTTGTAAAATATAGTGTTTGACAACCTTACACTGGCTCAAACTACACTATTTCATGCATTTGCAAACAATAAGGTAGCGAGAGCACTCGATTTGGGAAGGAAAAAACCAAAAGAGGGTGTTTTATAGGGTCCCTACACCGAGGTGTTAGATTAGATGAGATGTCTCTAGGTGCCACGAGTCCGAGTAGTCACCCGTTCAAGTTGAATGATATTTTGGGCTCGTGGCTCTTAAGGGACTACGCCGAACGAAGTAGGCCGAAAGCAAAAACTTGTCACACATCGAAACACCACCTCATCTAGCATTCATGTGGCCACCAGATGTGTTGGTGCATTGGGATTCGGTGCCACCACCATCGTTTGTAAAATATAGCATTTGACAACCTTACATTGGCTCAAACTAC
Organism: Taxus wallichiana var. yunnanensis; assembly: GCA_018340775.1. Classification (NCBI taxonomy): domain Eukaryota; kingdom Viridiplantae; phylum Streptophyta; class Pinopsida; order Cupressales; family Taxaceae; genus Taxus; species Taxus wallichiana. The sequence continues at coordinate 571,396,593 of CM031236.1, forward strand.
ACTATTTTCATGCGTTTAAACAATAGGCAACGAGAGCACCGATCCGAGAAGGAAAAAAGCGAGAGAGGCTATTGTAGAGAGTCCCTACACTGAGGTGTTAGATTAGACGAGATGTCTCTAGGTGCCATGGAGTCTAAGTACTCACCCGTTGAAGTTGAATAATATTTTTGTATCAGGGATCTTAAGGGACTACGCTCGAATGAAGTATCCGAAGCAAAGACCTTGTTGTGCACCAAAACACCATTTCTTCTAGTGTTCACCTAGCCACCTAGATGTGTCAGGCATTCGAGTTTGGTGCCATGACCCACTGCTGTTTGCAAAATATAGCGTTTGACAACCTTACACCGGCTCAAACCGCACTATTTCACGCGTTTACAAACAATAAGGGCAAATGAGCGCACCGATATGGGAAGGAAAATACCGAGAGAGAATATTGTAGAGGGTCCCTACGTTGAGGTATCGATCGACAAGACATCTCTAGGTGCCACTTTGAGTCCGAGTAGTCACCCATCGAAGTTGAACGATATTTTGGTCTCAGGGCTCTTAAGGGACAATGCCCGAACGAAGCAAAGACGGAAGCAACGACCTTTTCGCGCACCAAAAAAACTACCTCCTTAGCATTCACTTGGACACCCAGACATTTCAGCACATTCGGTTCGGTGCCACGACCCACCGTTTGCAAAATATAGTGTTTGATAACCTTACATTGGCTCAAACTGCACTATTTCGCGCATTTGCAAACAATAGGGCAGCGAGAGCACCGATTGGGAAGGAAAAAACTGAGAGAGAATATTGTAGAGGGTCCCTATGCCGAGGTGTCAAATCAGACGAGATGTATCTAGGTGCCATGGAGTTTGAGTAGTCACCCATCGAAGTTGAACGATATTTTCGTCTTAGGGCTCTTAATGGACTACGCCGAACAAAGTCGCCGGAAGCAACGACCTTGTCGTACAAAAAAAAAATTCCTCCTCTAGCATTCACCTAGCCACCCAAATGTGTCAGCCGCATTTGGTTCAAAGGCACACGACCGACCGTTTGCAAAATATAGTGTTTGACAACCTTATATTGGCTCAAATTGCACTATTTCACGCGTTTACAAATAATAGGAAGTGAGAGCACCAATCGAGAAGGAAAAAACCAATAGAGGCTATTGTATAGGGTCCTTACACCAAGTTGTTAGATGAGATGAGATGTCTCTAGGTGCCACGGAGTCCGAGTAGTCACCCGTTGAAGTTGAACGCCTTAGGGCTCTTAAGGGACTACGCCCGAACAAAGTAGCCTGGGAGGCAACGACCTTGTCGCGCACTCTAAACACAAAGCCTCCTCTAGCATTAACTTGGCCACCTAGATGTGTCAACGTAGTCATTTTGGTGCCACGACCCACCGATTGCAAAATATAGCGTTTGACAAACTTACATTGGCTCAAACCGCACTATTTTACGCGTTTACAAACAATAGGCAGCAAGAGCATCAACTGGGAAGGAAAACTCGAGAGAGGCTATTGTAGAGGGTCCCTACACATAGGTTTTGGATTAGATGAGATGTCTCTAGGTGCCATAGAGTCTCGAGTAGTCACTCGTCGAAGCTAAACGATATTTTGGTCTCGTGGCTCTTAAGGGACTACGCCCGAATGAAGTAGCCTAAGCAACGACCTTGTTTCACACCAAAACAACACCTCCTCTAGAATTCACCTAGCCACCTAATCATTTCGATGCATTCACTTGCCACAACCCACCGTTTGGAAAATATAGCGTTTGACAACCTTACACTGGCTCAAAGTGCACTATTTCACGTGTTTGTAAACAATAAAGCAAAGAACCGATCCGAGAAGGAAAAATCCAAGAGAGGATATTGTAGAGGGTCCCTACACTAAGGTTTTGGATCGAAAAGACATCTCTAGGTACCATGTAATCCGAGTAGTCACTCGTCGAAGTTGAACGATATTTTGGTCTCAAGGATCTTAAGGGACTATGCCCGAACGAAGTAGCCCGGAAGCAATGACCTTGTCGCGCACCAAAACACCACCTCCTCTAGTGTTCATCTGGCCACCTAGACATGTCGGCGTAGTCGGGTTTGGTGCCACAACCCACCGTTTGTAAAATATAGTGTTTAACAACCTTACACTGGCTCAAACTGCACTATTTCGCGCATTTACAAACAATAGGGCAGCAAGAGCACCGATCTGGGAAGGAAAATACTAAGAGAGGCTATTGTAGAGGGTCCTATCTTTGAGCTATCTGATTAGACAAGATGTCTCTAGGTGCCACAAAGTCTGAGTAGTCACCCGTCGAAGTTGAACGATATTTTTGTTTCAAGCTTGTAAGGGACTACGCCCGAACGAAGCAGCCCTAAGCAATGACCTTGTCGCGCACCTAAACAATTCCTCCTCTAGCATTCACCTCCGGCCACCCGGACATGTTGACACATTCGGTCGGTGCCACAACCCACCATTTGGAAAATGTAGCGTTTTGACAACCTTACACTAGCTCAAACTACACTATTTCACGCGTTTGCAAACTATAAAGTAAGCGAGAGCACCGATCTGGGAAGGAAAACCGAGAGAGGATATTTTAGAGGGTCCCTACGCAAAGGTTTTGGATCAAACGAGACATCTCTAGGTGCCATGGAGTCTGAGTAGTCACCTGTCGAAGTTGAATGATATTTTGGTCTCATGGCTCTTAAGGGACTACGCCCGAACGAAGTAGCCCGGAAGCAACGACCTTGTCATGCACCAAAACACCACCTAATCTAGCCTTCACCTAGCCACTCGAAATGTCAAGTGCATTCGTTTGAAGTTGCCATGACCCACCGTTTGTAAAATATAGCATTTGACAACCTTATATTGGCTCAAACTGCACTATTTCGTGCGTTTGCAAACAATAGGGCATCGAGAGCACCGATTTGAAAAAAAAACCTAGGGAGGCTATTGTCAGAGGGTCCCTATGCCAAGGTTTTACATCAAATGAGATGTCTCTATGTGCCACGGAGTCCGAGTAGTCACCAAACGAAGTTGAACGATATTTTGGTCTTAGGGCTCTTAAGGACTACACTCGAACGAAATAGCTTGGAAGCAACGACCTTGTCGCGCACTCGAAACACCACCTCCTCTAGTGTTCACCTAGCCACCCAGACATGTAGGCACATTTAGTTCGGTGCCATGATGTCCTAAGACATGACTTCTCACTCCTCGCCTCCGTCTCGGCCTCCTAGGACTCAAAACATTCAATGTCACTTATTTACCTTCCATCTCTCTTGTTCTCTTTGGACTTGCCTCTATCCTCTTAGGTGCTTCATCATTTTCCTTGATTTTATCTCTTGAGCTATGTTGTTGTGGTGATCTCTCTCCATTCTCTGCTGCCCCTATGTGCTTATATGCTCATTATCTTTTTCATTGTAATATGGTCATGCTCTTGGCTACCTTGAAACTTTTACATAATTTTCATCCCTTAATGGGTATCTAATAACCTAATTATCATGCTTTGAATATTCACAAGAATAAAGCATTCCGTTGTTATTCTAATATTGGATTAAGTATTTGAATATAGGTCAAGAATACTAAATGGAGTTGAAATTAAATGAGCCATAATTGCTAGTGAAGCAAGAACTAGTGAAAAGTGGTGAGTAAAGGTAAGTCATGTTAAAGGAATGAAATGCATTTATTCATTGTTTCTAATAGTATGGTGAGAATGTGAACATATGAATAAGATTATCAATAAAATGCTAAGGCAAGTAGCTTCAAGTTTGCATATTTGGATGGAATTTTAGAAGGAGAGTGAAGTGGCCAATCAAGTCACTTATGAAGCATGCTAAAAGAAGTGAAGGAAACAAATAAGTGAGAGCCTATGAAGGAATAAGAGGAAAATAGTTTCCATGCATGAGAAACATGAAGAAGAGAAAATAATTCTCATAATGGAGAACATAGCATGAAAGAAGAATAATGGAGGAGAAAGGAAGTGCAAAATGAAATGCTTAGAGAATAAATAGGTACTCATTCAATATGAAATGGGAAACAAGAGGAAAGTAGCAAGAAAAGGTCAAATTTCAGTTTGAGGCAAGCATGTAATGGCTGTGATCAATAAATGAAGAAAGTGAAGGAGAGAGTGAATACTTGTTGTACATGAGGAAATACAAAGGCTTGAGGAGATATTTATGACAGGATATTCAAAGCAACAAGAGACAAGTCGAGAGAAAAAAGAGTGAACAATGGCAGAATAAGAAGGAGAAAGAAAGAAGTCTTGAATACATACAAGCAAATAAAAGGAAAGAGAGGATGGTAAGTCCAAGAAGAAAGAGACAAACAATGAAAATGAAAGAGAGAAGTGAATCTACTTTAAACGATAATCAAATTGAATGTTTAACTTCTTATTTGATTGGCATATAGCACCAAATTATAAAGAGATAAGGTGTGTACATCTATTGATTCCCTTAATTTCTCTAAAACAATGTAAATGCTTCCCTTAATTTCTTAACAATTGTACCATGCAATGTTGCACCATAAGTAACGTTATATTCATATAGTTCAAGATGAACTCTACCTCACTTATTTCTATCAATGTTCGCATTAGTTGATATGCAATAGATGAGTGTTAGCTTTAAAAGAAAAAAAAAGTAATTACATATTGCCCTTTTGTAGTTCACCTAGCATGGTTTTTCTTAATGGAATAGGTTTTCTTAACAATTGTACCATGTAGTGCTCTGGGACATGGTTTTTTAATTTTAAATCAAACATACATATCTAGAACTAATAAATGGTTATGAAAACATACATAGAAGGATATCATACATGCAATGAAATCGAATCAAACATATAGAAGTAATATCGTTATGAAAACCAACACACATGGATATATAAGAATCAAACAAAGTGTGCTCTAGACACACGTCTCTGAAAATATGTAAGTTCATAACATGTGTACATCTCAAACTAAGTGTGTCATACATATAGGACCACATGCGGTCGCAAAAGGCTATATATATACAATGGACTATATGAAGAAACATGTTCACTAGGACCAGATGGCCCATATATATATCTATGTACATCCAGGTGGACTATGAATATACTCATGAAAATCTCCCTCTCTTCACCCTGCTAGAAGTAGCACGCCCACGACCTGGGGATGTAGTGGAGGGAGATGCCACTACGGATTTCATCCGTGTGGTCCTAGGCATCTCTAAGCAGGTCTGCAACCTAACCTGCACATTCATAAACAAGTTTTTAACACCCAAAATTTTAAAATACATTCAAAATTTAGAAACTTGTACAATTTAGTTAAAATGCATGTGAAATCTTACCGCAATGTCATGATCCCTATCAATTTGTTGTTGACGCATCACAGGGACAACAATAGACTCACGAGGGGTAAGATACATACAAATAATTAAATTTCAAATTAAGTATTTCACATACATACAAAATTTGATATTGTAGATTTAAGTAATAAGAAATAATGAACCTCTAAAATTTAACAAATTTGAAAAATTGTACCTCAGTTAGTGGATTTGCAGATGCTATGGCAATATCTACAACAGCCTCCACAATCTGCATATATGGAGGAGTCTCTCTGGCAGTCATACTCTATATAAAAAACATGTACAAATCAATATTAAAATCTACATGACTGCACCACATAAAAGAGGTCCAAAGCATGCAATCCACGTGAACTTCCATAATTAGAAACAAAGTGTAAAGAGAAACTAACCTACATAAAACTCATGTGAGGTGTGCCAGTAGCCTTAGTTCCCAGAGCAGATGATGACCCGCCAAGCTCTTGTGTATAAAAGACAAACATATTAATATGTACAACATACACATGAAACATTATAATAATAATCTAGTGCAATCAAATGAAATTAAAAATGTAAGTTTGTATAACTTGAAACTTACGTTTGAAACACGCCCAGCTGCAATAGCTAGCATGTCGACGTTGGATGTTTCCTTCACCAGCTCTTGCTATTTAAAATAAAATAAAAAATATTTTTACATGTATGTACATGACGTACAATCAAATACATATATATTAAAATCTCAAACATGAATTAAACTATTGTATATATATATATATATATTATTTATATTTATTTGAAATTTACTCGTGAAAGACCAACATGGCACCGGCAATTTCCAAAACATCCCCCCAAAGATCTCATATATAGAAAAGAAATCATGTGAACCAAAAATGATGTCTCGCCTATAGTGCGTATGGCACCACATGATCCACGGTGGTGTGGTGCGATAAAAGCGGTGCCTCCACCAACATCACCAGATGCAATTTGGTCACTATGTTGGGTTAGAGTGTCAGTGAGTTCCCTCAATGCATGTAGTGTGTCAATCTCCACAACCTCCTTCACTGTAGGAGGGATAACTGAAGGTAGTGGGGGTTTTGGGGCATGGGGATCCTTGGTTGACCTACGCGTGCACCAAGGCTACTCTTTACAGAGCCACCTCTTCACCCAAAACAAGTAAGAAAAGTCAAAATAATTTGGGACCTCATTAAGCATGAACTCTTAATATAATTTCTTCAAAAAATAGAGAAGAACCTCATTCTTGTTACATGGTGGATAATAAAAAACCATCCACCATCGGTCCCAAAAAAATTGATTCGATCATCGTGGCACCAATGGATTGGAAACCATTTGCAATTAGCCGAGGGGGCATTGGTTCTTCGGGGTCAAGAATAATGCACAAATGAGGTCTTTTCCATTTTTTTGTCTTTTACGGCCGCATGGGATAATTTATTTACATACCACCACCTACAATCACCTCTAAAGTTATTCCATCTATGTAATTGGTTAGTTGTGGAGTCGACTTCGCCAATCAATGTTTGTAATGTGTTGGCAAAGTCATTCGGATGATTTGTGGCATGATTTTGTCTTATAGTTTGAATAAGGTTCTCAATGACAATTTTATTTTCTCGGATTCTTCCAACGATATTATCTTGTGTTCCTAAGTTTGTCTAAAGTGGGGACGGAAGATGAGCCATAGGAGGCGGATCTATGTTTGGAGGAGGGTTTTGAGGAATGTTTTGATGGTTTTCACAATTTCGAGCTTCCGACTAACTAACAAAACAAGAAAATTGTATACATAAACAAACATTTCAAAAACCCTTAAAAACGCAAAAAAAGAACCTAAAATGCAAAAAGAACCTAAAATGCAAAAAAATGATTAAAATTGGGGCTTACCTCCTTGTCTTTGTGGTATGGTTGAATCTATCATGATCCAGAAATCCGATGAGCAATTTTGAGGTGGTATTCAAAGCTCCAGTGAAAAATTCTACGAGAAATCACAGTTTGAAATGAAAATGGGGAAAATGAGAACTTTGGGACTACTTTTTGTCTCGAGTTTCGTGATCGTGGTTTATAACCACGCCGTGGTTCTAAACTACAATCATGGAACTCGAGACAATTCTAAACTACGATCGCGGTTTTAGGTTCAGTTATTGCTAAACTCATAGTTAAATTCAGAACCGTGATCACGGTATATAAACCGCGATCACGGTTCCTAAATTTTGGGTTTTTATGTCCATGGAATTGTCCACCAACTTCGTGCACTTACCCATAAATTCAAGTAAACAATAATAATTCATATCCTTTTCAATAGTTTACATATTGGCCATAGGGCTTGATTACTTCAACACAAAATTAAATCAATAAATGAAAACATAATATTTTCATCAAACTACATTTCTTAAATGAATAGAATAATGCATCTTTACATAAGTCTTTCTCTTTTCTTCTTTCACAAATTTCATCTCGCAATATTCTTAGCAATCTATCAATTCATTTGAACTGAGCATGATAGAAGCTAAATCCTTGCAACCATATGTTCTAACTAAAAACTTCAATAAGGAACACTTCTTATTAATAGAAATCAGTCAAGGGTTTAGAAACATATTTTCCTTTTTGAACACTTCTAGAAGAACATTACTCAAGTGTATCACCAAAATCCTGCAAGTGTCAAAGAATTAGAAATCTAATCAAGTGAGAATACTATTAATAAAAATTCTATCGTAAAAATATTTAACATTTTCTCATTATACAACCATACAAGTAATCCATAGCATAACAAATATACCTTCTCACTTCATGCAATATTTAGATAATAATGCAAATCTAAGTATACCAACAACAACAAAACAAACTCGAATAGAACACCTTAATCATATAGCCCATACTACAATATTAACACATAATACTCGGTTCAAGACAATTTCCTTTCAATGAGAATTTAATTCCAAACAGACCTTCAACTTACAAGTTTCACAGAATTGGATGTAAACTAAGCGGAGAGAAAGACTATATAACAACAACAAGACTCTCAAAAACCATAGCCCATTTTAGCTTAACACACAAGCAATCCATACATTAGCAACTTGGCTCCAACCAATTAGAATGCATGAAATTCATTGGAATACACACACAATATTATTCAATAAGATAGTCTTTATTAAGACAAGTAATCTATACTAGTACCGGCAATGGATAAATCCCAAATAGTACATCACTCAGGAAGCAACCAGAGTGATCCAAACCATGAATATATAATGCTCATAACAATATATATCCTTCTAAACATGGCTAATCGACATCCTTGATCATCTTTGAATGATCAAGGGTATCGATAATAATTTCATCGATTAAACTTAGGATAAGGGTAAACATCTTAACTCCTCCTAATAGTTCCATGTTAGGATGAAATTCAATACAAATTTCCAAGGAAGATCAAACAATAACCATGTTCAAAACTTATTCATACCAGAAGCTAAGATGGATCAATATACCTTTAAACATTGGTAGTCTTACCCATGTAACCACTAAATCCATTAAATAAAAAATGAACACAAGGTGCAGGTCAAGCCTACTACAACCATTTCACATGGTTTAACAAACATTAAACCAAATCATCTTCCCGATAGTATATAAAAATGGAATATTCATAATGATAAGGAAAAGAATCCAATTTCATACAACCATGATGGTGGTTAAACCCATGAGAGTTCAGAGAAGCAAGGCCGAATGGCTTAGTCTCAAACAAACAATCAGAAGTCCATTTTAAATAAGGACGACATATGTATACGGGGAGCAAAGTGGGTTAAGAACAACATCCGATAAGGTTAAATAATCTAATCCTAATCTGGGTTATCAAAAACTTAAACGAACCTTAGAAAACTAAACATGTCACTTTTAAAAAGGAATCTATATCCATCAATTGTATGAGTTTCCAACTCCATCTAAACGAATTGATCAAAGTAAGCATATAACTAAACAAAAAGTACAAGTATAGATCTAAAAGTTTGAGTATTCAAACCATTTAACAATACAAACCTAAACAGTCGAAAAATAAATCATTCAATAACAACAATTCAACTCAACTTGGTTCTCAATTTCTAACCCGACCCAACAAACACAAGGTTGTCTGCTAATAAAACATGCAACCGACTGGTTTGGTATACAAAAAGTCACAAAGAGATCAATAACCAAATGTTGGGTTTGATTATTACCCATTTAAACATGTAACTCAAATTAAATAGTTTTATTCCTTCCTTTACAGTCACAACAATTCGTTTTTACAATCGCCTGAATAGATAGAGAGGAAAAGATCAACATGCGTTCATATAAAGGCATTCAAAGCAAAAACAATACAAAAACTAGTTCAAAAACAATTTACCAAGCAAGAGATTCCATTTTAATATGAAATATAAAAAATCCAGAACCCCAAAATTCTTTTTATAATAAGAAAAGTTCTTTTCATGAGCTAATTATATAGAACACATTTTTTTGCAAGGGATTAGAGCCTATCATGCCAGGTAGAGCTTCCCAAAGTCTTCTTGTAGCTCACAGGTTTCTTCTTCCAAATCCCATGATAGTCTCCATAGTCGAAATAAATCAACCTTCATATAATCCCCATAGTCCTTATCCACTGAAATCTTCTCCAACAATCTCTCCACGAAAAAGAGAAGTGAAGCTTTCACATTAAATTTGAAACCAGATCAAACACTCCCAATCTTGACATGCAAAACAAGAGAGAGAAAAATGGAAAGAGTAACAATTAAACCAAAAAAACCAACTCTTTTCCAAATCTGACGTATTTTTCCTAGGGTAGTTTAGAATAATTTTCAAAAATCATTAATGCTAGACAGGACGGTTCGTCTATCTCACCAACCCACCGACCTTATCTATTCCTGTTTTCCATTAACTAACAGTTCAAATGATCATGCCACTAGTTTTAATGCAAGTTTTTATCAACTTTCCAAATTTTAATTTTCCTACTACTAAGGAGTGGCGGTAGCCACCATTAATGCCAGCCATTAAAACTTCCAAGTACATGTAAGGGTGGCGGTAACCACAAACCTCACCATTTGACCATGCATCCACAATAGTCAACTAGGATTAGTCTTGAGTTAGGTTCCATGCCCCTTTCCCAACTTATGTTAGGATTCAATTGATATAATTTCAATACTTATCAGCTTAGGATAGGTCTAGATCAGGTTCACAAGCCACCATTGTAATCTAGGTGCCTTAGGTCTAGGTTAGACCTTTAGAACTTTAGTGTTATCAAAACATTAAGCATATTATAGGTCCTAAGTAATTCACACAATAGAAAACTTATCGATCTATGAAATGATTTTCAAATGGAGAATTTCTATAACGAACCAACCCTCAAACACTTTCCATCCCTTAACACGAGACTAAGAACATAGGAAAACAACAACAAAATCATCAAGATCAATTAGTATACGATTGATGATCTATAATCAAAGAATTATTGTAATCCTTTACATTCAATTGTAATTGTAGATCGAATTAATAAAATGCCTTAGATCAATGAAACTAATCTAAGGTGTTTTATTAATTGATTCTCAATACTAATAAATTGATTGTTCCACACTAAGAGTAATTTCCAAATTACCAGCTTACCTGATAGTTCCAAGAACAGAATTCACACTTTTCACAAGCCGAAGAAATCTAATTCAGTTTACGAACCATTTAAGTTACATTATAATTCAAGAGTACATTACAAATAAATGGATGATTAAATACAAAAATCTCAACTAAGATATACATTAATCTAAAAACATGATTTAATTGGTTGTAGATAGCAAAGAACTCAAGAACAATCACATGTCAACGTTGCTAATCGACTTCAAAATGAGCAAGTACAGATGAAAATATGGTAGAGGTCATACACATGTATTGCATTAGTAGTTCGAGACTGAGCTTAAGGTCTTTTGTTTCTTCTGCAAATATCATGAGTTCTTACACATATTTTTCCTCTAAAATTTTTGAGGGCTTATCACTTAACCTGGATTTGATTCTTCTTCATGGAAGGCACGATCGAGAGAACCTTCATCCTTAAATGGGAATGAGAATATATCCTCCTCTTGGGTGAGCATACAAGTTGTATTCTCACTTTTAAATTCACTAAGGACCATTTCCTCTTCTTTAGGCCTCACATCATATGACAATTCAAGGATGTCCTCTTGCAGCTCAAAGTTTTGTATTTCTCGCTCTAGGTCAATATTACTTTTGGAAGAGATATTTGGTCCTATCAAAATGGTAATCTCATCTTCTTCTTTAATTGACATAAAATAATTCATCCTCCAGTTGTTTTGGTAAAAAAATGTTGGCTCCTGAGATTCCTGAATTTCACACTATGTACCTCATCTTATTTTCTTGTAATAAATTTCTCCTTGTCTCCCTTCACTGGAATGGTTTCAGAATACCAATTCATCTAGATTTTCCCTTCCAACTATTGGAAAAACTTCTACCTAGTAGCATTCCAAATGAAGTTGGAAAGTATACTACCAAAATCATCATCAAAACTTTTTTTTCCTGGAAATTGGGTGAGAGCCACTTGTGCATCTTTGATATTACCTATAAGTGGGACTTCTTTTGACTCCAAGGAGTAACAAGAGCCACCAGGTGCATTCATGGGGAGTTTAAGAGATTTGGCAACCTTGACAGGAATCACATTATCTAAGGCACCTAAATCTATTATGTAATTATTCAATACATATTCCCCAACTAGAAGGGAGACATAAAAAGGATCGAACTTGTCTATCTTTGATGCACTCATGGCTAACATGTTATGTGAGGGAGGTATAGGTGGATTTATAATTACTCCTTTAGAACTGGGTGTTACAACATTGGGTGTCAAACTACCATTCCTGCTATATTAGATGAATCTCTCAAATTGTTCAGGGTGAGTCTACAGATATTTTGTTTCTAGTAATCTATACTTTGGATTTGTTTGCATATTCTATGAAGTCAAAAGGAACATAGATGTAGACGAGGGTGATGAAGGGACTACTTTTGGATTTAGGATAAGTTTGGAAGTAGGAGTATATTTTTGGGGAACAGATGGAATTTTGAACGGTACATTAGGAGCCTTCAAATTACTATATTTTACAAGAGAAAATTTAGACTTAGAATCAGAAGAGGCATTGGAAGACTTACTTGGAATTGCGGGAGCCTTCTTACTCACTAAAAAATCAGATTTCAACAATGTGGACTCCATGGAGGGTGGGAGTGTAGATCCTTGAATGATTTTTTTTTTTTGGGAGTCGCCACATGAGGATCTTCAGTATTATATTTATTTGCAGCTATGGAGGAAGAGGCTTCTTTCTCAAACCGAGAAGGAGGGAATGTCGCACATGATAAACTGGGTGCATCTTTTTTTCGTTATCTTCATCACCTCCAGAATACTCACAAAATCTTATTTTTTTGTTGTTCTAAAGTTACTTGACCTCTTGAAACTACCACCTTCATTTTCTGTTGAAACTACCACCTTCATTTTCTTGTTGAAGTTCCTCTTCATTTTCTTGGCTCCTATAACTTGCATTGATAGGTGGGCCTCTAAGATTTTGGGTGCTCTTGTAATTTGATTCTTGTCATCTATTTGAGGTGATATTTGTTCAAAAAGTTCCCTCTTTAGTGAGGACATTTCATTTTCCATTTTTTGCAAAAAGGATTGGTTCTTTCATCTCCAAGACATTGAGCTTTACCCTTTGAAGGATTCTTGATCTTTTCTAGATAGGATGAGATCATCATCAAGTTCTAGTGGCCAATCTTTATGCTTCTACAATATTCCTTGGTTGAACTCTTCATAGGAAAAATCCTACCTCTAGTGATTGAGAACTAATAAAGAATATCCTTACATTGTTCTCTAATGGTGAATCCTCTTTGGTATCCTACGTGTGCAACCAATTGAAATGAGCCAAGAAGTCTCTAATATTTTCATTTTCTCCTTTCTTCATTTACATAAATTGTACAAGGAGGTCTTAACAACCCTCAGTAAGTCTAAATATTTCCTTGAAATTCCTTTTGATGTCATTCCAGCAAGTGATGGATCAAGAAGGTAGGAGGTAGAACCATTCCATTGATGTTTCTTGGAGACATTCCACAAACAATCTTACTGCAACATCCTCATTAGCAAAGTGTTAGATTCAAAGTGTTTAAAAAATGCATATCAAGTAGTGGAGTGAATTTTTATGTCCCTCATGTCCGTTAAGTATTAATGGATGAAAGAGAGGTCAATTTGCATAGGGCACCTCACGATGACACTTGACAAAAATCGAGGGTCGAGTACTTTGGCCAAAAAGCTTGTTGGAAGCACCTGGGGGCTGGAAAATGGTCGCATGAGGAACCAAGAGGAATTCCTTGGGATGGGTGTATTTTAATGTCCCCTATGTCCCTAAATAATTAAATGACATGAGGATCATAAATTTACATGGCACACCTCGCGATGACACTTGGCGGAGATCCAACAATTGTCCATTTGGCTCCACTAGCTCCCGAGGGCTAGAAAATTTCATTGGAGAGGGTCATATGGGTGACTTGAAGGATTCTTGGGGATGGGAAAAATTTTATGTCCCTCATTTCCCTCAGCATAAAGGGACATGAGGTTCATCAATTTCTCATCACGCTAGAAGCCGCCACCTGTCACGATCTGGGCAATTGAGGGAATTATCTCCTGTAAGCAGCTGAGAGCTAAACTGGCAATTCGGGAGGTTCCATGTGTGACCAGAGGGCTTATTGGGGCTGGGTGAATTTTATTTTCCCCTATGTCCCTTATCTTGAGGGATGAAAGGGACACAAAATTGTGCAAGGATCCTGGAGTTGACACATGTCCTCTCCTAAATTTGTCTAACTGTAAGAACTCACCTTGAGGCCAACTTGAAATGGTGTTATCTTGAGTTCCCAATGGACGATTTTGGTGAAATTGTATATTAACTTGAGTTAAAATGGAATTTTGAATCCAATGGTGGGGGTCTTAGATCTTGATTCCTCCATTTAAGCCTTGAAAAATAATTTTTTTGATCTGTTCCTTACATGTGAATGAGAAAAACTCCCTGTAGACCTATTGTGCCAAGGTGTTGTGAAAAATATGATTTCACCATATTTTAGGTATTTTAATTCACTTTTTGGAGATATTTTATTTACTCCTAACTCCATCTAGAGCTACCGGAATCACTTCCCAAAGTTCAACAACTCTTTTGGCCATGTGCACTGCCTAGGCTTATGAACCCTATTTTTGATCAAACTACCCCAACTCTTCCAAATCCTTCTTGAATTTTCAAAAAAATAAATCGTGATGTTACTAGTCCTTCGAATCACCTCCATGTTGGATTTGGATCCTCTATTCCACTCCAAGGGGGTGCATTGGTCTTGGGAAGGCCAGTGGTAGCCCTTCCCAACACTACCCAAAGATAGCATTTTTCAAGAACTCCTAAAATCACCTAGGGGTTGACTTGACTTTCCTAAATCACCTAGGGGACTAATTTAACATCAACTAGGAGGTCACTAGATTGAATGGGTAGACCCGGGGTGCCTTGAAAGGGTAAAAATTGAAAATTTCGACACAAGGGTATGGTTGTCATGCTAAAAAATTGTCAATTTTCTTGTTGCACATTAACATGAAAACACTACAATAACAAACAAGTATGACGACCTGTATGAAGTATAAATATTTTAAGTTATAGGAAAATATGGTATTTTAATAGATGAAACAATTGTGTTGTTGTTCCCTCATATTCTTTTGTACATGGATTTGTAGCCATTATTTTACATATAGATTTGACTAGGTTTGTTTTGAATCGAATTTCCTTGAATGTTTGAGGATTTTTCCACTCATGTTCCAAGTTAATGAAGTAGTATACAAGAAAACAAGAAAATCCAAATATGGGATGGTTTAAAGCTACCTCCAATGTGTGTTAATGATGAAGATGGAAGATGGGAACACAAGTTATTTCTGCAATGGACTTCATAACCTGCACAACACAAAGGAAAAATACAAAAGAAGAAGATTAGTAGATTACATGGTGGGTTGCCTTACCAAATCCAATCCCGAGAAGTGATGAACTTACTAGGAAGGATGTCAACCCACTTTTTTTAGGATATTGATAAAAAATAATAATTAGATAACATGCAAAAGATAACAAAATGGAAATTCTTAAAAATATATAAAATAGAGTTCAGATGATAGATATAGTGATAAATTTAGATAAGATATTCAAACCGGGTAGGGGTCAAAAGTGACTATAACAGAGAAATGAGATCCTAGGGTGGTGGGAAGGGAAAATGAAGAGATTACAGGGATCTCGGCTGTTGTAGAAACATAGAAGTTGATGGAAAATGGAAAAATGTACAGAAAAATAACTAAGACAGATCGGGTCGATGTCAACCGAGGACCACTTGATGGCGACTAAGGTTTAATCATGGTTTGGTTATGGATGATGGATAAAAATGAAGTATGTGAAGAAAATAAGGATGACTGATGTGAATACAGGGCTCAAAATGATGAAGGGACCTACAAATGGTTGACGAAGAAGTGATGAAACAAGCTTGATATTCCAACAAACTCCAAGTTTTATATCTCCAAAATGGTTAATAAGGGCTCCAAGATGGCTTCAAGAGGTTAGTGGAAGCTCACAAGAAGTGAAGAAACTTGCAAAAGTTTTCTAGAGGTTGGATCTCCAAAGTTTCATCCTCCTGGGAAGGGGGGTCATAGTGTATTTATAGGTTCATCGACACCCCAATAGGATAGACATCAACTATAGAGAAAAATTGATTTTTCTTAGGCAGATGATGCAAAAATCGAGGGATGAGGCCCCATTAAGGTTAAATTAGGATTACAATTCAATTAAGCAAATTGGAGTTGTGTAAGGATAAGAAATGGTGGTTGGATGGTTGAAAATATTAAATGTGGGTAGGTGATGAGTCTATAAAGGATAAATGGGAGGTTTTGGGATGTGATTAAGATAATAGATATGTTTAGGGATGATAAGAGTAATTAGGGAAATGAAATAATGATGGGATTAAGATAGGAAAATAGAAATTAGGGAAATAAATATGATTTAAGAGGGAAATGGGATTTTGGATAGGGACATTGGTGTGAGTATGCACAATGAAGATAAAGAGGGGAGAGAATGTGAGATGGGGGATAGCGAACCAATTTTTGGTGTCTACAATAATACAAAATCTCACACTTACTTTATTACTTAGATTACAAAACCAAATATGAATAAATTTTCAATATAGTCCCTCAATGGACTTAGAACAACTCTCCATATTATGTATTGAACATATACCAAACTCTACATATTAATAACAAAGCTTCTATAAATATGTTCTCTCTTGTACTCTCCCTACTTGAAGCTCACCTCTAATTAATGATTAATTCTTTTCTCTTAATACCTTTAACTCTTAGAGTACTTCTTAAAACCCTCAATCATTATAAAAATTATCAATATTTTAAATTTAATCATTTTTACATGTTACATATATCGTTATGATTATCATAGTAAAAACTCTTACAACCCCATTTCGTAACTACATTTTTTTACATACTGAAAATTCATAACCCAATTTTTTTTAATTGGTAGTTTCCTCATATTTCAAGTAGTGGTCAATTCAATTCCTAACTAATGACTGAAACTTTTTTCACTTACTGTTCTTGGGGGGTTGGAGCTTTGAAGATGTTTCTTTTACTAGTGTAAATAATTTTCAACACACAATAATTTTTATATTCTTAAAGAGTCACAAACACCAACCTATGTTTGTCATTGAATTAATACTACTCATCGACGTAGATGCTCTTGCATTATTTTTGGTACACTATTATTTTTCTATTGAATTTGATAACTATTATATATTTATAGGTTCTCTCCATAGATTACTACGATGTATCCATATGTATGTGTTATTTTTATATGTATGCACACACACACACACAAACACACATCAAAGTGTGGCCATATGTAGACACCTAATTTTACTACGCAACAAATTATTAGTTGTAAAATTGATTTTTTAGGTACTAATGTATGTTTTGATAATTTAGTCTAGATATGGTTGTTATTGGTATGTTTTCTCTCTTTTTTTGTCGTCTTACAATATTTTCCTTCTCTCATCTCATGTTTTCTTTCTTTTCCCCACGTTTCTTTGTAATATTGTGTGTCTTCCAAAACTGCAACTTTTCTTACATAATTTTGTAGGCGTGAGCTCTTTTGCTGATGTTTGGATCCCTCTAGGTTATTGGGAATTATTTTAAACAAATTCTTTCCCTTTTGTATTAAAATGTGTACTAAAACGATCCTAATTTGATTTCAAGTTTTGTATAAATACATTGATCTACATTAGTGTATTTATGGTGTATAAGCTGACAATAAAATAACATCCTCGTGTCAAAATTAATTTACATGCATTTTAGAGAAGACATTCAAGAATTTAAATAAATAAGAATAAATCTTGTATTTTATTGCGTGTTGTGCCAAATATTTATTAGAGATTTCATAGTGATCAAGGATACATACATTCATCACGTTAGATTGCTTGATGAGATTTCCTTATAATTGGTGTGTTAGTTTCAAATAATTATTCAAAACTAAGAGGCCTAATAATTATAGAGGGATATCGAGCCCCCTAAAATATACATTTTTAAATTTTTTTCTTGCAAGGTGTTGTTGTTATATATGGGTTACGAGGAAGGACATATATTATTTACATATTTGCATAGAATTCCTAAAAAGTGAGTGAAATTATATGATCCTTGAGTTTTATTTTTGTATTGATCAAAGTTGATTACAAAGAAGTGCAACCCAAAATGGGTTATGAAGAATAATTGGAGAAGAAGCATGCTAGAGAATACAAATCAAACTACAAAGAACCACAAAAAATATCAACAACAAACATTCATGCACAAATATAGGACCAACACACCACATGCGTAAAATAAGATTACATATAATAAGTGTTGTCGTAATAACCAATTAAAAAATTAGAACCGCATTAATATTACCTCATTTATTTCAATAGTCCTTGAATTTGTAATGGCAATATTGTCCCCTTTCAATTCCTTTACCCGGGATAGAATAAAATAATTTGAGTTTAGATTTTTGAATCCTTGAAGTTGATGAATATGATCTTAAAATCAAAATTTTCCTCTATTAAAGTTATCATTACCATGCACTGACTATCCTAAGAAATGCGTTCCATATATTCTAATTTATTCAAGTTTGTTCTTGCCTCTCTATTTACAGTGTGTGTGATGTTTATTATACTACCAAAGGAAGTTATATTGTCTCCACCATGAGTATTAATTTTTTCCTCTAATCAATAACAAGCTGCCATGTATAAATTTGATTTATTTTCTAAAGTTTTGCATGTAATTTAGGAGAGAATATTCTTATACCCCTTTATTAAGGAATATTCCATTATTTTTACTTTGGATTATAGTTTTGATCTAAAATAATGTTTTTCCTCATAATGGATTTTTGTGCCATATATTTCTTCCATTAGAAATGTACCCATTTACTTTTCATACATCTATTCATGTCCCTATTTTTCTTCCACCATTGATAAGATACCATTTTTATATGAAAAGTTACAAAAATTAATGCCATTTGAAGTTCAAATCTATAGATAAGAACAAATAGGGTAAAATTACCAAATAAAATAATTTTTTGGAGGTTTGATTTCTTTTATTTGGTAAACATTGAAAATTAATTGGTATTTGGAATCTACTTGATTTTAGATTTTTTAAGTGGAATGACATGGTGAATTTCATAATATGTTATTATGTTGTATGCAAGGAGTACATTGGCCATGTAATTTTACATGAATTAGAGAGGCATATGTGCATTCAATTGGAATTTCATTATTTTGGTTGACTAAATTGCAAAAATCCCGAAGAATCTCGATACATATGATGGCAAAACAAATGACCACTTATCTATTATATTTGGCTCAACTTTAACTATGGTGGGGAACAATGATGAGAAGTAGTGAGTATATCTTCACATTCATGTAGATAATAGTTTTATATTTATTAAGATGAGGACTATTTGAATACACTAGAAAAAAATGTGAAGGAAATGGGTTTGTTGCTAAAACATATAGCCAAAATTTTAGGGAACAAATTTTAAGATGTGGTGTAATGTCATGGGTTAAGAAAAGCATAACCAAATATGAGTTCCAATAATCTAAATTTTGCTGGTTTAGTTGATAGTTATTTCTTCTAATTATACAGTTATATTTTCCTTGTCTAGGTAGGGATCATTTTTAATTTTAAACTCTTATGGGCTAGAAATATATAATTTCTTCTTCCATCTAACTACATAGAAGTTCAAAATGGGATGTCATAATTTTTATTGGCTTAGCTAATTAGAAAGAAACATATATAAGACATGCAAGTTGTTTGACAAAATGTCTTGATAAAATGTTGTTAAAGTTGTGGAACCCGATTACAAGTCAAGTGACAGTTTGGTTCCAAATGGGAGATTGTTGAAGTTGTGGAGCCTGATTACAAGTTAAAGTGGTAGTTTGGTTTTCCTTTTTGTTCTATTTTTGAGGAGGAAATCATGGCCATGGATAAAAATAACATTATTTTATTGATAGAATGGAGTTGTTATTAATAGACTAGAGTTGTTATTTTATTTTTATAAGCATATGATTTTTAGGTTGCTCGTGATTGAAGAAAACTTTATTTAGCATGTGATATTTAGGTTGCTTGTGGTTGAAGACAACGTTTACAAAGAGGTGCACAAGTTATATATATGTGCAAGGATTTACTTGTTATAGTATTAAAAAGAGAGAGAATTTTATTTTATTCCTCAGGAATGAATAAAAGAGAAGTTTGGCTTGTTTCTAGTGGATGTAGCCCAAATTGGGTGAACCACGTTAAATTTTGGGTTTATCTTGTATTGCATGCTTATTTTAATTATGTTTTATCACTCATCAGTGTTTCAATCCTAATAATTGGTATCAGAGAAGGATTTTGTTTTGGTAGAAAAATCTCAAAGGAGGGTTTCTTGTTTGAGTGGGAGAAATGGCAGAAGATAGCAAGTTTGAGGTTAAGAAGTTTAATAGTGAGAAATTTTAGATATGAAAGATGCAAGTAAAGGACTACCTATATCAGAAGGATATTTATCTACCATTGAAAGGGAAAGGTTTGAATTCGTCAGCTATGAAAGATGAAGAATGGGATGTTCTTGATCGAGAAGGCACTGGAAATGATACGGTTGTGCCTAAAAGCTACGGTAGCTTTCATTATTTCTAAGGAAAATACAAAAGTAGATCTAATTGAAAAATTGGGTAAATTGTATTAAAACCCCTTAGCCTCCAAAAAGGTATTTCTCATGAAAGGTTTTCTTAATATGAAGATGTCAAAAGGTGATTCAGTAAATGATCATTTGAATGAATTCAACATGGTTAGTAATCAATTAATATTTGTAGGATTAATTTTTGATGATGAAGTTAGAGCTCTTTTGATTTTGTGCTTATTTCCTGAAAGTTGGAATACTTTGGTTATGGATGTGATTAATTATATTATTTTTTTCAAACACTTTAAAGTTTTATGATGTTATTGGTGTGATTCTTAGTGAAGAGATGAGAAGAAAAATCACAGGTGAGTCATTTAGTAATTCTTTGAGTGTGAGAACATAGGGGAAGACAAAGGAAAAAATAAAGAGTCCTGGACACCGTGGAAGATCTAAGAAGGGAAGATTGAAATCTAGAAGCAAGATGGTATGCTCGAATTATGGAAAATAAGGACATGCAAATAAAGATTGTTGGTCTTTAAAATAAGGGAAATATCAACAAGAAGGGAACAAAGAGGCAAACGTGAAATAGTTATTTGTTACAAGATACTCTTGTTCTTTATTTGGATAGTAAGTAAGAATATTGGGTTTTAGATTCCTAGGTGTTTCATTTTGTGCAACTCCTCATAGATAATATTTTCAAGATTATGTTCAAGAGAATTTTGGGCAGGCATATCTTGTGATGATGAGCCATGTAACATTGTTGGAAAAGGAATTGTTCAAGTTAAATTGCAGAATAGTAAGACTTGGGTGTTGAATAATGTCAGCATGTTCCTAGCCTGAGGAGGAATCTAATTTCTGCAGGGCAATTAGGAGATGAGGGTTGTATGGTTATATTTACAACTAATTCTTGGAAATTTACCAAGGGTTCTCTTGTGGTTGCAAGAGGTAAGAAAGTAGGTACTTTATATTTATCTCGATGTTGGTACTAATCCCTCTTCTATATTAGCTACTACAAGTATAGACACAACTCAATGGCATCATGAGAATTAGCCATATGAGTGAGAAGGGGATGAAGATTTTACATTCACATGGAAAGTTTTCAGATGTGAGAAACATAGACCTAGAATTTTGTGAGCATTGTGTGTTTGGGAAACAAAAGTGTGTGAGATTTCTCAAGGTTGGATCAACCAAGAAGGAGCATAAGTTAAAGATTTTCCATAAGGATGTGTGGGGGCTGACTCAGGTATCTTCTCTTGGTGGCTCATGGTATTATGTTAATTTTATTGATGATGCTACTAGGAAGGTTTGGGTTTACTATATAAAGAATAAATCTGATGTATTTAATACTTTCAAGAAGTGGAAATCTTTGGTTGATGATAAAACAAGTTTGAATTTGAAGTGTCTCAGATTAGATAATGGTGGAGAGTATTGAGCAATGAATTTAATAACTATTGTTCACATAATGGAATCCATAGGGTGAAGATAGTTCCTAGAACACCACAATGATGAATGTGTCTAAAAAAATGAACATGACTATCATGGAGCGTGTAATGAGCATGAGATTGCATTCTAGATTTCCCTTACAAATTTGGGTGGATGTTATAGATATTGTTGTTTACTTGATAAACAGAGGACCTTCAAGTGCTTTGGAAGGTGGAGTACTAGAGGAGGCTTGGACCGGTAAGGAGGTAAACTATTTTTTATCTGAAATTTTCTCGTTGTGAAGCATTTTTTCACATTGATAAAGAGAATAGAACCAATCTAGAAGCTAAGTCAAAGAAATGTACTTTCATTGGGTATGACACTAATGATTTTGGATTTCGGTTGTGGAGTTTAGATTAGAAGAAAATCATTAGGAGTAGGGATGTTATTTTCAATGAAAGGGTTATGTACATGGAACAACTACATGATAAGAAGCTGGATAAGTCTGAGTATGTAGCACTTGATGAGATAAAAGATAGAGAAGTGCTTAAAGGGATGGAAAATCAACAAGTTGGCATAAATATTTACATAGTCGATGTTGATTTTGTAGATCAAAATCAACAAGAACAACAAGAGCCTCAAACTCAAAAAAATTATGTGAAACATTCTACTAGGGTAAGTAGACCTCCTACAAGATTATCTTTGTATCAACTTTACTATTGTTTATTGACGGATGGTGGAGAACCAGAACGTTTTCAAGAAGTAATGCAAGTAGAAACACAAAAAAAGTAGGAGCATGACATGGATGAGGAGATGGACTCCTTAGAACACAACCAAACTGGGGAATCTGTTCAGTTGCCTCCAGGAAAGAGAGAATTACAGAACAAGTGGGTTTATAGGTTGAAGGAAGAAGGTGGTGGTAAAAAGAGGTACAAGGTAAGACTTGTTGTGAAGTTATTCACAGGAAAAAGGTAGAGACTTTGATGAAATTTTTGTTAGGATAATTAATTATGCATTTTATAATTAATTATTGTTATTAATTAATTATTATTGTTATATGGTTTTTAAACCATATTTTTCATATTACATAGTCATAGGATTATTTTTTGCATAGTTGCAACTTATCATTTGTTTGTATTTAATTAATTGTTGCTTCCCAGATGTATTTTGGAAGTGTTGTGATTTCAGTTATACATGTGCAACCTTGCATTTGTCTGCACATGGTTGTAAAATACCTATAAGTATTGCAGTCCATCAATTGTAACTTGATTGATTGAGATTAATAAAATCCATCAGGCTTCTTCCCCTGTTGTTCAATCTACATTTGGTACCAGAGCGAGAATATGGCCCCTAGGAAGAGAGAAAAGGGTGAAGCGTGAAAAGGGTTGAAGAAAGGATGTGGTAGGAAGAGAAGAGTCTTGGAGAAGAATTTTCTTTCCAGGAGATCATGTGTTGAATAAAGGTTGCAGTAGAAAGATAAGGATCCTTGTGTGAGGAACATCCGTAGGTGAAAAGATTTAACGATAACCCATGTTTCTTGATTTAGCATATAATGCCTTAAGCATTTTATCTCAAAGACTATGGGAAGCCACTCCTTCTCTGCCTATGTGTAATGTGTCTCATAATCAAGTAACATTTGACTAATGAAATAAATTGTTAGGAAATAAGGGATAAAATATGCTCAATAATCCCTCTCTCGTAATCGCAATGATAGTAGAAACTAATATGCATAAAATATTACAGATCTCAAATAAAAGTGTAGAATAAAAATAACACAACACAAAGAGACGTATTTAATGTGGTTCACCCAATTTGGGCTACGTCCACCAAGAATCACTTGCTCAGATTTTATTACAAGCCACCGCTCTCTCAATACAATACAGTGAGATCTATTTGGAGCTATGCTCAAAAAACTCTCGTAATTCAAATCCGAATCTAGACACATCTACAATGTTACATTATACCTACCATATGCACAAAACCACATAAGTAGACAACTACTTAAGCAATTTTACAAAACCGTGGGTATCAAAACCATGGGCCAAAACTATCCCATAAACCTATGGGTCAAAAATCCCACCCATATGAGAAAATAATGTTTCCCGATATATCAGGCACACTTAAAAGGCCCAAAACAAATTCTCGTGGGTGCCGCCCGAACTCGAACCCGGCTGACAACTATGGAAAGTGTAAAATACTCTTATTGTATAGTCTTCAACATTTTCACACATGAAAATAGGCTCCATAACCTAACCATCTCTCACTTGGAGACTAATTTTCATCGAGCAAGCTTCTCAACCCTTCACTAGTTTTCGTGAAGACCAACCAAAGCTGAACATAGCTTCATTTTTTCCCTTGTGACCACCTTGGTCATCATGTCTATAGGATTCTGACTAGTATGAATCTTCTCCAACTTTAACTTCTCTTCCTCCAAAGTTATCCTAATGAAATGGTACCTTAACTGAATATGCTTCGTCCTAGAGTAGAAAGAAAAGTTCTTAGCTAGGTGTATAGCACTCTGACTATCACTATGCAACTTTCCTTCCTCTTGCTTATGCCCCAACTCCTCAAACAATTGCTATAACTAAATCATTTATTTAATTTCCTCTATGGAAAAAACATACTCATCCTCCATGGTTGACAAAGCCATCAAACACGTAGTCATGAAATCCACTCATTGCTATCCCACCTATAGTGTAAACATAACTGTCATGCTCCTCATGTTGTCTACATCTCCAGCCATATTTCAATCTACATAACCACTCAAAGTGGTGTATGATCCACTATAGCAAAAAAATGTCCCCGTGGTCTCTCTCAAATACCGAAGAATCCACTTTATTGCTCGCTAATGATCTCTACCTAGATCACTCATAAATCTACTCACCGTTCCCACCGCATGGGTAATATCGGTGCCTGGAGTGCATACCATGGCATACATCAAACTACCAACTGCTGATGAGTAAGTTATCTTGGACATCTGGTTTCTCTCATGATCTGTCCTGGGACACGCTCATTTGATAACTTAAAATGGCATGCCAAAGGAGTCCCAACCGTTTTAGCATCCTACATATTAAAACTCTCCAAGACCTTCTTAATATACTCTTCCTAAGATAAAGTCACCTTCTATTCTTTCCTATCCCAATATATCCTCATACCAAGGATTTCTTTGGCTGCCCCTAAATCCTTCATAGCAAAGGATTCACTTAGTTGCTTCTTGATTACTTTTATTTCTGCATATTTTTACTGCAACCAACATGTCATCCACGATAAACACGGGATAATATAATTGTCATCCTTAAATTTCTTGGTATACACGTAATGGTCGAATGGCATCTAATATAACCTTGCTCCATTATGAATCTATCAAATTTATTATACCATTGACGTGGAGCTTGTTTCAAGCCATACAAGCTCTTCTTCAGTTTGCACACCATCTCCTCTTTACCTTTGACCTCATAGCCCTCTAGTTGCTGCATATATAGATCCTCCTCCAAATCACCATGGAGAAATGTAATCTTTATATCAAGTTGCTCTAAGTGCAAGTCTTCTACTACAAATATTCCAAGAACAGTTCTAATAGAAGTCATTTTTACTACAGGAGAAAAAATCTCATCAAAATCTATACCTTTTTTTTGTGCAAACCCCTTGACCACCAATCGGGCCTTGTATCTTTTCTTTCCTCCTTCTTCCTCTTTGACTCGAACACACACTTATTCTGTAATTCTATTTTGCCTTCGGGTAGCATCACCAAATCTCATGTCCGGTTCTCCATGAGAGCCTCGATGCTCCTCATCCATGGATTGCTCCCACTTCTTCTTGACATCTACCTGCATTGCTTCATCAAATATTTTTGGCTCTCCACTGTCAATGAGTAATAAATAATAAAGAGAAGGAGAAAAACATTTAGGTTCCCTTCTTACCCTATAAGACCTCCTCAATATAGGAGTTTGGGGTTCTGTTGAGGAGGTACCCGAACCGACTCATGTGTTACTTTCCCATTTGGAAGATCCTCTACCGCATTGCATATTCTTTCTTAGATTCTTCCTTGTTTTCCTACAATCACATTGCTTATACATGACTTTCTCATTAAATACCACATCCCTAGATCGAATGATTTTCTTATCCTTAATACTCCAACATTTATATCCAAAGTCATCACCACCATAACCAATGAAAGTACATTATTTTGATTTAGCCTCTAGCTTGGTCCTATCATCCTTATCTATATGAACAAACACTTCACATCTAAAGACTCTAATAAATGAATAATAAAATTTCTTACCATACCAAGCCTCCTCATGTATGCCTCCATCCAAGGCACTTGAGGGTCTCATTTATCAAGTACACAAGTTTGTGCTCACATCGCCCAAAAATAAAGAGAGGCAAGTCCTACATGTAACCTCATGCTCGTAGTACATTCCATTATTGTTTTGTTCATCCTTTCTAACACCCCATTTCTATCAGCAGAGTTCTGGAACCATATTTTGGCTATGGATTCCATTCTTAGAACAATAATCATCAAATTCATTGTTGCAATACTCCCTCCATTATCTGACATGAGACATTTTAGATTAAGACTTGTTTCATTCTCTACCAAAGCTTTCCATTTAACAAAAGTGTCAAATACATCAAATTTATTTCTAATACAATAAACCCAAACTTTCCTTGTTACATCATCAATAAAAGTAACATAATAACTTGAACCCCAAGAGATGATACCTAAGCGCGGACCCCACACATCATAATGCACCAACTCTAACTCTCTTTATTTGTAGGTCCAACCTTGAGAAACCTTATTGGCTTTTGTTTCCTATATATACGCATCCTCACAAATCAAAAATGTTTCTCTATATCCAAGAAAATCCTTCTTTATGATCTCCATGCCCTTATGGCTCATATGACCGAGCCTACAGTGCCACAATGTCGTATCTACTTCTGAAGTCACAAGATTACAAACATTAGTGCTATAAGTGGTTAAATATAAGGTTCCAACCTTCTTACCTCTTGCCACCACAAGAGCACCCTTGGTAACCTTCCAAGAGTCCATTGTAAATATCACAATACAACCATCACTTCCCAACTGCCTTGCCGATATCAAATTTCACCTTAATGTAGGCACATGTCTGACATCCTTCAATAGCCAAGTATTCCCATTTCGCATCTTAACCCAAATGTAACCTTTTCCAACTATGGTGCAAGGCTCATCATCACTAGAAAAATATGCCCAAAATCTAATTCAATATAATCAACAAAATAATTCCTATGTGGAGTAGCATGGAAAGAAGCCCTGAATCTAAAACCCAAGATTGTAATATTATGTGCAAAGAAAGAATCAAAGCATCTCGACATACAATACCTGTTGCCACATTTGACTCTTTGTTTTCTTCATGTTTTTTCTTCTTATCCTAAAGCTCCCAACCATCCTTCATTGCATGCCTAGAATTTCCACAGTTCAAAGATACTATCTTGCTTTTGAATTTTGAATTTTCCGATCCTTTGATTTTCCATAGCTTCATCTATTCTTGTCTCCCTCTAGTTTCCTTTCACAAAGCATTCCATGAAGTAGAAGATTCCCAGAGCTTTTTCTTCACATTTCCTCACTTAGAATCACCCCTACAACGTCCTCAAACTTCAAATTTGAGTTGGCTAGAACGAGTTGCTTACCACCATTACTGTGCTATTCCAACTCTTAGGTAAAAACACAAATTAATAAATCCCTAACTTCTTCATCAAATTCTATCAGAATGAAGCTAGCATATTTCTGAGACATATTAAAATCATTTAAATGATCTCGCTACTAAACCATTCGTAGACATCTTAATATTAAAAAAAAAAATCATTAAAAATATCTTATTAGAGGTAGAGGTTTTTCATACAACTTCCTAATGCATCCATCGCTTATTTTGTAGTCTTTTCCTTTGAAACATTAAATAATACCAAGATGCAAGACACAACCATATTTTCCCAAGTGACTTCCTATCCAACAAATCTCATTCCACATCCATCATGCTCGAGGGTTTGTTCACCTTATTAGACAATGGAATATAAATATCCTTCGATAAAAATAATCTTCCATCTGCATCTTCTAAAGACCGAAATTCTTCCGTTGAATTTATCAACCCTTGATCTTCCATCATCTCGCCATAGCTCCCACTCAAGCTAAAAATTTCCCGTGATTCAACACTTCAAAGCAAACCAAACTAGGCTCTAATACCAATTGTTAGAAAATAATGGATAAAATATGCGGAATAAACCCTCACGTAATTGCAACAAGAGAAACTAATATGCGAGAAAATATTACAAATCTTAAATAAAAGCGTAAAATAAAAATAACATAACACAAAGAGACAATAGTTAATGTGGTTCACCCAATTTGAGCTATGTCCACAAGAATCACTTCCTTAGATTCTATTACAAGCCACCGCTCTCTCAATACAATATCCAGATCTGTTTGGAGCTATGCTCAACAAACTCTACTGTAATTCACACCCAAATTCAAACACAACTGCAATGTTACATTATACCTACTATATGCACAAAACCACATAAGTAGACAATCGCTAAGTAGTTTTATAAAGTCGTGCGTATCAAAACCATGGGCCAAAACCGTCCCATAAACCTATGGGTCAAAAATCTAGCCCATATGAGAAAAACACACATTTCAGTATATCGGGCATGTTTAAAGGCCCAAAAAAAAATTCTCAGGGCTGCGCCCCAAACCCCAATGAGACAACTATGGAAAGTGTACAATACTCTTAGTGTACAGTCTTCAACACTTTAACATATGAAAATAGGCTCCACAACCTAACATAAACTGCACATTCACATTTATCATCATCCTCTTGAGCCAACATGCAAGCTAACGAGACATTAGTAGCTCGCGAATATAGGATCAGGGACAATCTGACCTAGGCGGAATGAGTGTGGGAGGAGATAATAAGAATCATTTAACTGACTTGAATGCTTCGTTGCATTCCTCCGTCTAGTCGATGTAGTAATATTTCTTCAACAGATTGTTGATTGGATGAATAGCTAAAGTCAAGTTGGGGATAAACCTTGATTGCGCTTGAGCTTCCCTAGAAAATATCTGACTCTAGAATCATCTGATGGTGGAACCATTTCCAGAAGAGATCGAATTTTGGCTGGGTCATCATCAATCCCTCGTGAAGATATAATGTAACCTATAAGCTTTCCTCTTGTCACATCGAATATGCATTTCTCTGGGTTCAATGTGACACCATACTCAATTAAGCGAGAAAGGATGACATGAAGAACCTCTGGGTGATCACAACGATTCTTAGCTTTAGCCAGAAGGTCACCAATGTAGGATTCAATAATCTTATGGATAAGGTCATAAAATATATAGGTCATTTCTCATTGGTACGTAGCACCAGCATTCTTAAGGCTGAATGACATGACCACATAACAGGAGGTTCCCCAAGGAGTTATGAACGTAGTTTTAGCTTGATGCTCATCATAAATATTGATTTGGTAGTATCCAGAAAACCCATCCATGAGAGACAATAACTCGAACCCAGCTATTGCATCAACAATAACATCAATGGATGGTAACATGAAGTCATCTTTAGACAAGCCTTGTTGATATCCCGGAAGTCTATGAAAATAAGTATCTTCCCATTCTTTTTGAGAATGGGAATGATGTTAACAAATCCATTGCGAATAATCAAATGGTTTAATGAATCCTACCGAGAAGCTTTATTACTTCCTCTTTCACCATAAGGGCCACCTTTGGCTTAATGGGTCTTGATTTCGCTTGATTGGTTTAGTGTAGACACCAAATTTGTGTCTTACGACCCCTTGTGACCCGCATCCCATTTCGCGACCTAACCTCATTACCTAAACCTTACACAATTATTTATTAATTACCTTGTAATTGATAAATCCCCATCACCTCACCTGCCACCTCATTTTTCCACCTCATCATGACCTAGCCCTAATCCTAAACTAACCTAATTAAAACCTAAAACTTGGTCTACACCTACACCCATAACTAATGACCCCTTTCTCACACCCAAAACCGACCTTCTAGTCACTTGACCAAGCCCGCAACTGATCTCTCGGGAGAAAAGCAGGGAAGGTGGGCTATTTTACTAAAAATAGCCTACTCTTTCCTTACCCGATGCCGGTTCTACTCGGCGCCGTCGGTTACTGCGACCGCTTCGGTTCCCTGTAAATGGGCTCCCCAAACCAAAACAACGGATCGGAATTTCATTTTGGGGATCAGTCGAAGGATTTCTAGATCAACAGAGATCATTGGGAACGAGGAACAGAGTCCAGATCTTCACTTGACCGAGCAGAGACGAGTGGAGATACCAGAAGTGTTTACAGCAAAGGAGATCATCTTGCATCTTCGTCAAAACCAATAAGTCACATCTTGCATGTCCTCTGTTATAACATTTCTTATGCCTTTTGAATCACAATCCTCATAAATCCATTCCTGAATCCACTACCCAGCGTGCCATTGCATCTAACTATCATTCATCTACCTCTCATCACCTTATTTCCTAATATCACCTATATACATCCTTACAAACAACACAACCACCCCATAAAACAACCAACCCACAGATCCTAGACCCTACCTGACGCTTCGGTCAAGCCCAGAATCGCCATCGGTTATCAAGAATCGCCATCGGTTATCCTAACTATAACCAATAACTTGACCTCTCCCTACCCCGGTTCAACAAAGCAACTTAATTGGTATTTTACGGTCTTTTGTGTTAATTCATATTAGCAGGAAACCTGACCACCTTCGAAAGGAAGTTTTATATTTCCGGGCCCAAGGTAGTTTCCTCATTTATTGTCTAATCAAAATCTTGTGGTCTTATGTTCTTATTTGCGGGTAGTCCTTCCAAGACAAAAGGATTTCTTCTGCAATCACCGATCTTCTCTACGGTACGCGCACACCATCTCGACATTCTACGGGTATTCCTCCTAGCCCCTAACCCTTATCTCTGTTTCTAAAAGGAAAGAAACATTCCGAGTGAAACATTTTTTGGCACGACTTAGGTGGGACCCATTTTGGGTTTTTGTTTCTCTTGCTTATTTTCATTTTAGGAAGCATACTTTCTGTTGCTGCTTTTGTTATATATTTCATAAAGAATTTGTCTTGCTTTCCTAGTTTCGCATTAGTGAAAGTCATCTCTCTTGCTTCATCGAACATAATTTTCGATTTGGGTTTAAAACACATGCATTGCATTCCTGCTTGTTGTTTTTCAATTCTAGTGAACATAGATTAAGTAACAGGTCGTACACGTGGGGGTGATATCCATGGTATTGACAGGAAATTAATCTTACTTTCACTGCACAACACATACCGAATCACTTCACAATTAACACAACAACTCAAACATCCCCCTTTTCCGCGGTATTCCTCCGCCCGATTGAGGTAACCTTATGAGCCAAAACAAACTTGACATTTCCCTAAGTCTCTTGTTTAGGATTGACATCGTTCGCGCCTAAAGGCATAAGCCCATAATAATTAAAATTAACCCTAGGGTTAATCTCTCGGATTTCGCATGTGCATCTTGCTTGTTTTTAGTTCTGTTTTCTTTTTCTCACTGCCTTCTCGTGATCAATAATTGGACAAGTATACTAAACATTGTTAAAAATCAAATTAGCAGCCTTTTTATATCTTGTTAGCCCAGACTTCTTACACCGACATCGGTTACCTGACCGACGTCGGCTATAGTATAACCGACATCGGTTACTAGACCGATATCGGTTACTGTCTTTTCCAATTCCTGACAAACCAGCAACCTACCAATTTTACCAGTCTGAGTTTGTTTCTATTCCTGACAGATTAAAACCCTACTGTGAACTTCTGTCCATGGTTGTTATCACTCGAAAGCAAGCCGCCGCCATGGTTTCACATGCTTGCTCTGTTTCTTTGCCTGAATCACCCCCTTCACATTCTGTGGGGAATCCTACTGATACCAGCGAGGTTCCTAAAATTCCTGTGGGAGATAAGGACTTTGCCAAGTTTCTGGATGCTAATTCCAGCGCTGTACAATACTATTTGTCTCATACCCCTGACCGTACGCCTGATGGTCAGCTCCTTGTGGGTATGCCTATTAGTATAGCTTCTCATTTAACTCCCACTCCGCCTGATAATACCGCCTTGCTTCCTGCATCTCTAGCCCCGTCTCCCAATCCGACGGCTGCAGAGGTTCATACGACCCCGATTAGCTTTCCTTTGGTTAATCTTGGACCCCACATATCACTACCACCGATCGCCCTACCTCATCTCTCTTGCAGACCGTCTCCGTTCATGACTTGCTCTCGCCACCTATCCACACGAGCTTTCCTTCTCAAGCTCCGCCTACCTTTTCATTCCCATACACGTATCCAAAGTAGCCTCAACATCCTATATGGGACGTCCTTATTCGGCCGCCTCAACATATTCATCCTCCACACCTTATCAACACTTAACCCCATCAATGTCTAGCAAGGTGGTCCTTGGCCCAATCGCCTCCGCTTACCACAACCACACCATCATCTCATCCAACTCACGATTTAATTAAACAAATGATGGACAAAATGCAAAACCTGGAGGCTTGTTTCAGAATTCGTAGCGCTTGACATACGAGCAAGTTTGTCGAATTCATTAACCATCACATTATCTCTGTCGTTTTGGTGTTCCTCATCGCCTAATAACAGGATAATGGTAAATCTTTTAAAAACAAGTTATTATACAAGACCTTTGTGACAACTTTGGTATCAAACTTAGTTTCTCCTCGCCTTACTATCTCGCAGCCAATGGTCGAGGCTAAATCTTCTAATAAAACCCTAACCAAAATCCTCATGAAAGTTGTCAATGAATCCAGGAAGAAATTGGCACGATCACATCCCCTTTTCCCTTTGGGCTTATCGTACCAGCATTCGTTACTCTACTAATGCCACACCTTTTCTTTGGTATATGGTACCGAGGCTGTCTTACCTCTCAAGTACAAATACCCTCCCTTAGAATATCTCTTCGGATATTCTCACCAACGATGATTTCCGCCAAGAGCGGTTAGCCCAATGGAGCTTCTTGACGAGTCTTCTTACGGCTTCTCGATCACTTTCAAATCTATCAAAAATGCATCAAGCGTGCTTATGATAAGCGACTTCATGAGCGTACCTTTAAGGTTGGTGATCTTGTCCTCAAAGAGAATCAACATGTAACCAAACTAGAAAAGAGCAAACGTGGAAAATTTGCTCCTAATTGGATTGGGCCTTATATAATCACTCACACTTATGGATCGTGCACTTATCGTTTTAGCTTCGCTTAATGGTAAACTCCGAGCTTTCGAACCCTTAATGCCTTGCATCTTCGACCATTCTACTGTTGAATTTAGTGTTATATCACTTCTTATCTACCTACCGCTCGTCCCTTGAGCTCACATACCACCACATACACTTCGTTTCCTACACCTCATAATAAAAATCAAGCTCACATAGTTTGATTCTCACCTCACCTAAACGATGCCTTCCCTTTTTTAGTCTAGTCCATGACTTCAAAGTATTAAAATACCACCTTCTTATGGGATTTTCTTGAGTCAAACTTCCTACTAAACTAGATGCTTCACGCCAAAAGAACGTCTAGTCATCTAAATTAAATATAGATCTGCTCCTCGAAGGACAACAGCTATATGCCAAATTACTACTTGCTATTATATATAGATCTGCTCTCCAGAAGGACACTATGCACTAAAATCATATCTCTACTATAAATAGATCGCTCCCTCGAAGGACAGGATATACATGTCAGCCTTTATCGAAGCTTCTCGCATGGATCAGCTTTGTGAAGACCTCAAGAATAGTACAATCAATATCCCTTGTAGACTTCCCGCATCGATCGTCTATATTGATCAAATAAAATCCTCATTCAAAAGAACTTTTTGGGTCATGGACTTGTCTATTTAGGGTAGGTTCTCTTTCGTTAACACTCACTTTGTAACAAATTCTCGTACCTCAGCCTATATCATTCACCTCACCTCACCATTTGTTTCAACTCAAGGGACGTAACGTACGCTCAATATATTGTGATCATACAACTCTTTTCACCTATTGACTTCTCGTCTATGCACGGTACCTAGGGCTTCAAGCTCGTTCTACGTTGTGTGGTTTGTTTAGCTCTTTTCACCTACGGAGCACTCTTTCCGCTTTGCCTCGCATCTAGGATTGTGTGTTGATCTTAATCAGGACATGGTTCTCCTCGACTTGGGTAGGCTAACTTTCGCTTCCCTTATACCTTTTACAACATCACCAATTCATTACCAACACCAACAACCTTACCTTACCAATATTAATATCAATATTTTTACCAACCAACCAATTGCCTAAACCGTACCAAATTGCCTAAATTCACCTCTCCCTGGTCCTAAGGGAGAACTACATCGGTCTGAGGCCCTTCCTTGCTTTGTGCAATGGGCTATGTAGGCAGCACTTAGGAGACATGGGGTCTCCCAAGGTTAGCTCGACCATCCCCTACCATAACCTATCATGTGTGGTAAATATAAATATTTTTGTGTATTTCTATTTCATCACATTCCTCTTTATCCTTTTTCAAAACACCAAAAGTCAAAACGAAAACATTCTTATTATTATAACTCAAATCAACATACATATCTCGTTTTATTTAGATGTTAAACAAATACATCTTCTCTATCATCGACACGCAGGTCGGTACTCTTATTTATTCTTATACCTTGCTAACATTTATTTAGACCCTCACGCCTCATCCCGAACTAGGTGATGATCGTGATCGTCGACCCCTCTCGCCAGGCCTCTCGTCCTCAAAGGTACCACGGCTATTGTACCGCCTCATTGATCTCGCCAATCTCTCCCGTAACATATGAATACGCCCTCTCGCATGGAGGACTCCAGCCTCTAGTCTCTCCGCCCGTGACTCCGCAACCGCTAACAATCCTCTTGCCTCATTCACCTGCATTTGGAGCTGCTGAACTAAACTCTGCAGACGATCTCTCTCTGCTGTAATCACAGCTATGTCGGGTGGTGATCACGTACACCTCACGATTCGCTACCCACCATAATCTATAGGCCTCTGTCGTTGCCTCGCATCCATTACCCTGCGATGGGCACGCTACCTCTTGGGACCTTCTGGAGGTGTTGGTTGGGGAGGTGAGAATGCTTTGCCTCGGCCTCGATCCTCATATATGGTCTATAAGCCGGGGTTATCCTGCACAAATCCAAATTGTCGCCGCACGCGATCTATAGGAATCCTCTCATATTCACCGGCCTCGTGCCCCGCGATCCACCTCAATCGCTCTACACCCCTCAACTCCTCAGCTATATTCTCTGTTACCATATAGTTCCCGTAAGGCCTCCAACAGATATCAGCAATCGTCACCCTCTCCCATACCTACCTGTAATACTCAATGTCACCCGTCACGGCCTGAGATCTTGCCTCTTGTTCTGTCTGGACCCATCGTCTGAATCCCAACCTCTGTACTCCGGTTTCTCCTGACTGGATGGATCGGCCTACTGGTCGCACACAAACAATGTGCTCATAGGCCCAACAGTGTAATAAGTATGAACAATCCAGTGTCGTCCTGTGATTTCACCTACAAGCCCATAAACCCCTGTATAACTCCGCCAAATATGCAGGTGCCCATGCAAAAGTCACGTTCCTTTCTATCATCTCCCAAATAACACACATCAATGCCTTTGGAAATCTTACCCTCTCGCCTCGTGAATGCATAATACCCTACCGCTATCATTAATATATCACGTAACCTTGTCTCCTCGTGATGTGCTGCATACATTATCCCATACGTAAATGATAAACCTCGCATGTGTCAAATCTTGTGCATATGGACCAAATATCTGCTCAGTATCGCTCCTCGCCATGCGCTAGGTAATGCCTCGATATACTGGTTCTCTGTAATAGGAAGTCTCAAAATACGGAACACATCTTCCAATGTTACTGCTCATCTCCAGCAGGCAGATAGAAGGTATTTGTCTCAGATTCCATCTCTCAATCAACGCTCGTAACATACCATGGTTACGTGCGATTCGTGAATAATAACAGATTCCACTTAACCCCAAACGATTTATCAATGTCCATTCGCTGGTGTTACATCCGCCGGATTTGTGGACAACAAGACCGGCATACTATCATTCATCCTCAACCCGCTCCGCTCGCATACATCAAAACAACAAACAACCATTCAATCCATCGTGGTTTTTTCTCACATTCGAAATTCCTCCAAAGTCGGTATCGGTTATGAATAACTGGTATCGGTTTAGTAACCGATACCGGTTATCCCTAACCGATACTGGGCCACCGCCAATTACATACACCTTGCCTAAAAAACCACCTACGACAATAAATTGCTCGTTTATTCCTCTCTCGTATACATAGACATACCCAAAACCCCTGATTACCTACCCCGTAACACTCACCTCATCTATAACCCTTGCTATCATGTTTTCTTTCTCATATCTACCCACTTAATCTCCCCATCTTATTCACAAAACATGCAGAAATCAAATCACAACCAAAACATTTACCTCTGGAGTTGCAGCAGCTTGAGGTGGCCCTTGTCTTCCCTCTCGTCCCTGCCTGCTGGATGCTTCTCCTCGTTCTGTCATGATCACCACCCTTTTCAAATTCACCTTTCTACCGTCTGAATCTCAGATCACATTCACTTTCCCTGTCTCTTTTCTTATCACCTAAATCTCTCATGCAATACCCTGTCTCTTTTCTCCTTATCACTCAAATCTCTCATTCAAATACCTGTCCCAGTCATTAAAAAAGCGTCGGCGTTCGCGTATTTAACTTTCGTATGGCTCTCAAAATTAGAACTTAAGTTGCACACCCTAGCTTTTTTATTTTTAGAAAAGCTCATACCTAAGTAACCGGTATTGGTTATGTAACCGATATCGGTCTACTAACTACCGCGCGTCGGTTACCTAACCGATATTGGTTATACACCCGCTTTTTGAAACATAGTTCTTTTCTCCATTTTTACCTAATTTTTCTCGCACCCGCCTCTTTTCCTGCATAACAACACCATTATCCATATTTGTCCATCCACCACACATATCATTACAATTTCATTAACATCGTCTACTTTTTTACAAAAACAAACAAACCATCAACTAAGGATATCAAAAACAATCTATCTATACATCATTTGGATCCAACTCATCAGATACATATATAACAATGTCCCAAAACCAGCACCAAAACATGCAACATTTCATCATATAACATGTCATCCATATATACGTGCAAAAACAAAAACATCAACATCATCCATATATCAACATGTCCACTAAACTCATCCTACATTCTATATCACAAACCATCGACAAAATACTTAAACACATTTTGGAACACCGTATGTGGATCAAAACATCATCTCTATATATATATACAAATTTTCAAATATACAATGCTGCCTGCATCCGGGGCCTCTCGTGATCTCATCATACAACTAAGCCGGCACGCAGCCGCACTAACCATCAAAATCTCGACTCGGCTCGCAGCCGGTCCTCATATCAAAATATACTCGCTCGCAGCCGGTATCAAATATACAACCCGTACTCGACTCGCAGGCCGGTATATAATGAATAAATGAATCCATACATGAATAAATGACGGCACGCAGGCCTCTATCAACACAACCGGTTCGCAGACCGGTGCCCATGTCCCTATACAAAAACTATGTGGGGATCCCTCAGCTCTCCCCACCGACCTCGGCACCTCTCCCTGCTGGTCCCTGTGGCGCTCTCGCCTCCTGCCTGTAACAGACACGCCGGCTGTGGCTGCACCTCCCTGCGATCTCTGACTACGCGAGGTCTCCGCTCGGTGTGCCGCATATGGCTGATACTCAGCTCCGGTACTATCAAGAACATCCTGATAGTACCGGGCCTCCGCTCTCACCTCCATGTATCTATCCTGTAGTGCCACCGTCGCATCTTGGCCGGGTCCCTGACTCCTACCGCCGCACTTCGTGTGCTCGCGCCGTGGTGCTCGTGGCCGCATCATTGCCGCCGGCGGTGGTATATGTATTCGTGCTCGGGCCGTGGCTGTCTGCACGCTCCTCCTACTGCACTTGCACCTATGGCTCAAGCTGCTAGTGGTGGGTGCCGCCGTGCTCGCACTCGAGCTCGGCTCAAGCTAGCTACCCCGTAAGACCCTATCTCTGTGCTCGCAGCAGCAGCAATGCCGCCCGTAAGAGCTGCACTTGACCCCTGAGCTGATCTCTCTCTACCGTCACCGCCGCTAAGTCGGTTGTGCGGGCTATGCTACCCTCGCCACTCTCTCGACCCCGCCCCACCACACCATGTATGCTCCTGTACAACCAACATCATCTACTGTGTCATCTGCTGGCCTCTCAGCAACCCAATCTGGATCCAAGGGCTGTGGTGCAGGTAGTGGGGCCTCTACATCATCCCTCCTGTACTGAGGGAAGGGAGGTGGCTCGTCCTGTCGCAGCCCCATCTGCCTGCGTACCCTCTCTAGGGGTATCCTCTCGTACTCTCCTCGGCCTCCGTCCTGCTATCCAGAATGTGTACTGGATCAGACGCAACTGTAAGCGGGCTCCTCCGTGAGGGTGATGACCTCTGTAAGGTCTCCATACAATATCTACCGCTGTCAGGCCCTCTAATAAATGCCTGTAGTAGGCAACGTCTCTCCCCGCAAGCACTGCTCGTGGCTGCCCCACGACTCCCAACCACCTCTGAAAGCCGTATCTGTATATAACCTGTGGCCCTGGCTGCTGGGGTAACCCTACTGGCCTGATGCATATGATGTGCTCATATGCCCAACAATGCAGCAAAAATGTCAAACAGATACCGAATCGCCTCATCCGGCGATAACCCTGCAGCCTCAGAGATAGCCGCACTGTGATACACTGTGCCCATGCATAGTAAGTATGCTCCTCAATCATCTCAAGCAACACCCCCATCAACGCCTCGGTGGAAAGTGGCCTCCTCTCGAGTCCGGGAGGGCGGCGGTGTGATCCTAATCATCATGCACGCACGGCGCAGGTGGTCTCATGTCGATGCGCACGGTACATGTCACCATACCTAATGCTGCGCACAGTGATAGGTAAGTAAGCCGCGCCGCATCTCTAAAAACCTGTAATATAGCCTTGCCCATGGCGCCTTCAATCTACCCGGAAGACCGCTCCTCGATATGTAGTCGAAGGATGTGATACACATCCTCCAACGTGATAGTCATCTCCCAGCTTGGGAGATGGAACACATTGTCGCCGGATCCCATCTCTCGATGAGGGCGACCATCGCCGTGATCTCTCTCTATCGCTCTATACCTTTGGACTCCACCGAGTCCCACCTCACGATGATCGCCAAAGGAGCTTTGGACACATGTGGTCTCATCCGCACCAACAGCTGGGCATCCTATCTCGCATCGCCAATCGCCGACGTGCCCGCAAACCAACCCACATCCTTAGACCTACTTTTTATCACAACATCTACTTTATCCTCTAAACCCCTTTTATCCCCCGACCACACCCCGACTCTCTACCACCCCACCCAAAACCCAAACTCACCCCACCGTAAAACCAAACCCAAGGCCTCACCCTACCTATTCGGCCCGACCCAAGGCCTCAACCTACCTATTCGGCCCGACCCAAGGCCTTAATCTCCACCTATTCGGCCGACCCAAGGCCGCCACCTTACCCATTTGGCTGCACCAAGGCCTCAACCTACCCATTTGGCCCGACCCAAGGCATCAACCTACCCATTTGGCCCGACCCAAGGCCTCAACCTACCCATTTGGCCCGACCCATGGCCTCACCCTAACCATCTCGGCCTCGACCCAAGGCCGTAACCCAATAACTTGGCCCAACCCACGGCCGTATCACTTCAATACCATACCCACAATCAACGCGTTTTATTTTATCCATCCATCATGTACCTTTTGTTCAATCGAGCTCACCGTTCGTGTTTTAGCATGATTAGGGTCCTCGACTTGATCCGTCGACCAACTTTGCCTGTGGACCAGACCGAGACGCTTATCTCAACCAAACCAACCATTTGGTACCGCCGAACATGCCTAAACGTTTCCTGTACCTTACCCGTTATATAGCCTGGAGCTACTTCCTATGCCTTGATAACAGGATTATACCACCCTTGTTTGGATAAACTATCGACCTTTGCCTCTGCACCGGGCTTGGTTTGCTCATCAAATCATGTACCCTAGTCGTATCTTATGGCATTTCAACATGCGTCTCGCTGCCTCGACCTCCCCACCACCTTACCATCCTCTCTACAACATGTACCCTTTATCAACCCTATCCCCCGATTTCCCGCTCACTCCATCCGATGATTTGAGGGGGATTACCTATATCCTTAACAGAGAAACCACTTCATATTATTGTCCGTGCAGTAACTTTACAACACAAGCTACATGACAATAAGGGGCTAATGTAGACACCAAATTCATGTCTTACGACCCTTGTGACCCGCATCCCATTTCGCAACCTAACCTCATTACCTAAACCTTACACAATTATTTATTAATTACCTGAATTGATAAATCCCCATCACCTCACCGCCACCTCATTTTGCCACCTCATCATGACCTAGCCCTAATCCTAAACTAACCTAATTAAAACCTAAAAACTTGGTCTACACCTACACCCATAACTAATGACCCCTTTCTCGCACCCAAAACCGACCTTCTAGTCACTTGACCAAGCCCGCAAATCGATCTCTTGGGAGAAAAGCAGGAAGGTGGGCTATTTTACTAAAAATAGCCTACTCTTTCCTTACCGCTGCCGGCTTCTTACTGACCGCCGCTTGGTTACGCAACCGCCATCGGTTCTCAGTAAATGGGCTCCCCAAACCAAAACAATGGATCGGAATTTCATTTTGGGATCAAATCGAAGGATTTTGGATCAACAGAGATCATTGGGAACGAGGAATGAGTCAAGTACCAGATCTTCACTGACCGAGCAAAGAGACAAGTGGAGATACTAGAAGTGTTTACAAAGCAAAGGAGATCAGCTTCGCATCTTCGTAAAACCAAGAAGTCACATCTTGCATGTCCCGTGTTATAACATTTCTTATGCATTTGAATCACAGGTCCTCATAGATTCATTCCGAATCCACTACCCAAAGTGCTATCAGCATCTAACTATCATTCGTCTACCTCTTATCACCTTATTTCCTAATATTATCTATATACAACCTTACAAACAATACAACCACCCCATAAAACAACCAACCCATGATCCTAGACCCTACCGACGTCGGTCATCAAGAACCGCCATCGGTTATCAAGAATCGCCATCGGTTATCCTAACTATAACCAATAACCACCTCTCCCTACCCAGCTTCAACAAAGCAACTTAATTGGTATTTACATCTTTTGTGTTAATTCATATTAGCAGGGAAACCGACCACCTTCGAAAGGAAGTTTTATATTTCCGGGCCCAATCATCATGTAGTTTCGTCATTTATTGCCTAATCAAAATCTTGTGGTCTTGTGTTCTTATTTGCAGTAGTCCTTCCAAGACAAAAGGAGTTCTTCGCAATGCCACCTGATCTTCTCTACGGCACGCGCACACCATCTCGACATTCTACGTGTATTCCTCCTAAATTTCCTAACCCTTATCTATTTCT
Source organism: Taxus wallichiana var. yunnanensis (assembly GCA_018340775.1). NCBI lineage: Eukaryota > Viridiplantae > Streptophyta > Pinopsida > Cupressales > Taxaceae > Taxus > Taxus wallichiana. Next base: position 571,438,181 of record CM031236.1, read on the forward strand.
AAAAGGAACGAAACATCTTGAGTGAAACATTAGCATCGGGTTTGGTGACGAGATTATGAACTACGATGTAACAATTATCGTCATTTCTTGTAGCTAAACATGAAGGATTTTTATTCTCCTTTAGGATTCGTGTATGTATTTCCACCTCCTCTAGAGTTAAAGAGGATCCCGCTTTTAAGATCTTTGGTTCCTCCTCCATGCCAATGTTCACATCGATTGTTCCTTCAATCAGGTACGCATTGCCTTCCTCAAATTATAGCGGGTTGGAGGCAGCTCAAAATCCCCTTCTTCTTCTACCTCGTAAATCTTGAGAGCCTTTCCTGGAGAGGTCTCGACCATGGGATTCCCAAAATAGGAAGAGGAACGGGATTAGAGAGAGGTCCATTTTGTGGCAATTAAGATGCGCTTATGCTAAAGTGTTTAAGTATCTCAAAGTCGTTTCATCACTATTGATGGGGCCCGAAAGGCCGGGATGACCCTTGACCTCAACATATGTCAGATTGGTGTCATGGCGCTTTATGAATCAAGGGCTCAAAGACGAATCGAGACCGTGAAGTTGGTGTCTTATAGGTCACTACTTGGGGTGAAGCATGAAGGAAAAGTTGCTATTGAGTCCACAAGAAGGTTATGTTCACGTGGAACTGCTTCAATTCATATAAATTCAAAACCCTTTGTTACGCCTAGCAAGGCTATTTTGTATAGTTGTAGGTGTTCATCTCTGGTCTCATATACCTCAGATATTTGATTTGTAACCATGTGATTCACCCAACACCCTAATATTGATGATTCCCATTCTCTTAGCAACAATGAGACCCAATATGAGAGCTTCATACTCAACACCATTATTTGTACATTCAAAGTCTAGTTTGAAGGTGAAAGGTAGAATCCTTCCTTCAGGCGAAGTAAGGATCACACCTGGCCCGGCACCAAAACGACACTTGGCTCCATCAAAATGGAGAGTCCAATAACTACTTGGAAAAATGGACGTTGGATCATCTTTTGATTTTCCCCTTTTACCTCAATCACTTCAACCATACAAATCTCATCTATGGGAGGGAACCAAGTCCCAGAGTATGTCCCATACCCATGGAATCAAAGGGGAGAAGAATAGGCAAATTCCTCTCCAATATTTTGATGATTTTTGTTGTGGTTCCCAGGGATTCCATCTCTACAACCACAATTTCATCCTTGATGGCTGGAGCACCCTCAATCAGCCATGTGACTTCTAACTCTATCATGGGCACAAGTTTTTCCTCTGGCATTACACCAGTAGGTTTATTTAACTGATTCGTGGGAAGCTCAAACTCAGAGTGAATGCATGGTCTCTTCTTTAAATTAGCTAGGTGTATGTCAAAAGGCTTCGAATCACCTTGTGCCACAAAGAATTTCCCTAAATGCAGGAATCTTACCTCCTAAAATAGGGTGTAAGGGATTACCTTCATGTGGTGGATCCAAGGATGACCAAGGATCATATTATAGTTGGTTTCTCGATCTATTATATAAAACTCAGTTAGTATCGTCTTAGGCCCGAGGGTGACTGGTCATATGATAGTTCTAATTCATGTTGCCTCGAGACTATCGTAGCCTCTTAACATGTTTCTTATCGAGGAGTAGTTAGTCTTACCATACCCTAAATTCTCAGTGAGAAAAGAGAAGGGGACTATGTTAACTGCGTTTCCCCATCATCTACCATTGCATGTTTAATATAGTTATCAGAGATCCAAACTTGTAAAAATAAGGTCGGATCACCTCTATGAGCTATCTCCACATCTGTAGGCATCTTACTTTAGTTAAACACAAACCCAATGTCCTTTTACGTTTCCCTAGAGGGAAAACATCAAATTCTATATGATTTACTTGGATTTTTTTTGGCGTGGGAGTGACGTTAACTAGATGACCTAAACCTAGTGCTTCTAATAAACAGTAACTATGTGAGTGGGAGAATTTTCACTGGGGTTCACTTAGTAAAATTATGGTATAGCACGTGTGTTCGAAGGGTATTAAAGAATACCCTTAATTCTATTTTTTACCTCTAAATATTCAATTGATAATACCCCTATTTTTCCATGTACCTTACTTACCCATTTTTAAATTACAATTTTATTTACCCCTTTTTATTTCTACCCTAATATATTAAACATAAAATATATCATATTTCTCACTCAAATTTTTTTAATATGCATTTCCTCTCGAAAGATAGTTTGAAGCCATTGAAGACCTATTACAAATCACCTTATAAATGTTAAGCTTTAATCATTTATCAATAGTTCTTCAAATAATTAAGATGGTGAAATAATATCACTTGTGTTGAAAAACATACTCAATCCTAGTTTTCTACCATCAAATTAGGTTCCCATTGTGTAGGTTTCACCCATCAAAGGTATTTTTGGAGAGGAAAAGGTTGCATTGGCTGTTGAAATGGCATGCTATAAGAATTCGTAGGGGCATACGACATTCCTTGCAGAGCAACCGTAAGGACCCAGATAGGTGTATGTATATCCTTGTGGTGCCTTAGAGTACATGTGCATATAAGGGGTGGACCACTCGTATATGGGGTCAAGGCACAAAGCTAGGGAATGCTGCATTTATGACCTGGGTATAGCATTTTAGAACGCACTTTTGGCAAGGTGCACCTATTGTTGGTATCCATATGTGGCATAAAGAGGCATACCCAATGTACCTATCTCGCTAATAAGTCTCCGTGGTTTGGAGTGCCCATATAATTTGAGGATTTTGAGCTATGGGTATTTTCCCATAGTTCAAAGTGGATATTGAGGAGGTCTTGGTTTCCCTGCAAATGAGTTTTGAGTATTCTAGGTGAGCTCTAGCTCTTTGACCTTATCCACTAATATAGAGTTAACTTCTCCGTTCACGAGGCATTATTTTTCTTAGGTGCTTGTGGTTTTGGAGGCTGTTAGGGAGTGTGGTATCTTGCTATAAATTTCTCACTATGTTGTCACCCCTCTTTGGCAATGTTTTCATTTGTGGGAGGGGTAGTATTATTGATTTGAAGTAGGACTTCATTATGTCTTTGTAACCTGTCATAGGCATGATCCATGTCTTGAAGCGTTGTCAGTTCGCCTAACATATTATGCTAAATATTATTCTTCCAGATGCGGGAGTTGGTCTCGATTCCATACTAACGGGTTGCCGAAACAACACCCTAGGAGATGAACTGCCTCCCCTATGAGATTCATATTGTTGGAACTTGATTGTTCATGGGGGTAAGTTTGTGTGAATTTATCAAGCTCCTTAATGCGTATGAGGAACCAATGATGACCCCTTGGAGGAGAACATTGTGAGTGTTTGTTCTTTGATCTATCCATGTCGAAAGTAAGGGGGACTGTTGTTGTTCGCTGTTGGATAGTTATATATGTCGAATAACCCGAATTTGGCCGAACATATTTGTTTAATCCTGACATATATGGGGGTATGAAAATACCCGCTGAATAAAGGGAAAAGAAAGCGTAATGGAAAATTGAAACGCTTAGAGACTAGCTCTTCACATTGGGTTCACCAATTTTGTACGATAGAAAATAAACACGTGACCTTCTTCACACTTGACCTCCCGAGGTCATGCGTTTGAGACAACAGCAGTGTGGAATGGAAATGAAAATGATAGTGATGGTGATGGTCAAGATAATTGGGCAATCTAACATCTTCATACATGCAATACGGAATCAGAATCTAGGTGACGAATGCTCTCCTAACCTGAAGGGGTGTGATGGTACGGTCTAAAATTATAGCTACTTGGATATTCTAATCGATGTCTAATTTCGACGAGATTATATTGATTAGTTGTGGAACACGTGAAAAGTAACGCATACATGTGCCTTCAGTATGGGTTTCTAGACAAGATCATGGAAGAAAATACGAGAGGCGTAGTGAAGCTGTAGAGACTATGGGCGATTCTCTAGTCTAGTCCAGAAAGTCTTAGCCTAATCGGGCCGTCATATGTTCAACAATGAAAGTTGTGTAACAATATCTCGGTGGAAGTGGTGAAGATATGAATACTAATGCGCATAAGCTAGTGTTAATATCTAACTAACTAGAAGGCTCATCAAAAAGTGGGACCCGTGGATCACAACCAAAGACTCGCTGAGGCTGATGCCTCAAATGGTCATGTATGCAATCAAGCCCTATTACTGTGAGTAGTCCAAAATCATAGGCTTGATTGGTAATGATGTTTAGTATATCTAATCGCTTCTATCTTCTTAGTGTATGTCATGCTGGGTGTGCGTAAAAATGTTAAATGTAAACTGTGTCAATTTCAATTATTAACTATGGCCCATTGGGTCAGTGGGACCAAAGGATCACAACCGTATGTCTTTTCTTATTGAGGATCAGAGATGGTCATGCAAGATCAATTTATTTTCTTTCAAAAAGAAATAAACTATCTATCAAGGGAAATATAATCTACGCTTTTGTTGTTTTCTCAATATATGTAACAAAGCAATAAAACAAGCTAATCTATGGAAAAAAATATTTCGTTCTTTTCTAACTTTTTCAGACAATGCATGTAATCTAATAAACAAACTAAATACAAACAATTAGCTAGATGTAGCTAACTATCTGTGCAGATGTGTGAATCCAAATCTAAAACCTATTCTAACTCAATCAAAATCCTTTCAACCGTACCTTAAGTGAAGAACAAATCATAACCCGATTTAAAGCTATTGTTCTCCAAGCCTTCCCGAAATGTTGAAGAGAAAACTTCCTACCGATTTAATCTACTCAAGCAATTATCTAACTAATTGTAATGAATTGTTTCTCTACTCTATTTATATATGTAATTGAAGATTTGATAAACAAAGTAAACAAATACACAACTCCATCCTAGAAGAGAAAGAGCTTTGGAAAATCCAAGAGTGTTTCGTATCCTGTCCCTCGCTTCTTTCCTTTCTCTGAGTGTTCGTATGAGTCCAAGGGATTGGGAATGAAAAGAAAAACAACAAGATGATGGCACTTGAGCAATGGTGGCTTGGAAGCAATCTGGACGCATGCAAGTAGAAGAGAGATAGTGCAAGATATATGAACTTGGCTATGTAATTTCTAGCAAGACTATGGCAGACAAAACAAAACAAGATACACCAATTTCTCTGACAGGCTTTTTGCTTGAATACAAGCATGGAATATATAGGAATGGAGGCTAGGAGGTTACTTCATGCATAAGGAAAGAAGAGGTAGTTCCCACTAATTAAATCATATTTAAAATAGGAGGAGCAAGGAGAACCAAGCAAATGAAGCTATTTTTAGAAAATTCGGCTCACGGATGTGTTTAAAAAGCAAACTTAAGTGAATCGTCATCACAAACTCATACATGGAGATTCTAGAAAAGTGAGCTAGTAACCTCCACCACCTGTGGCGGCGGCGGTTTCAAGACCACCGCCCGCCATGGTGGCGGATTTGACTCTTAAAGCTAAAACAAGTGCGAGTAAAGAAGTGGGATCCTAAAAAAGCATGGAAAATTTAAGTAAGGTTATCTAGGCTACAAATATATATGCAAAGGGTTTTGGAGCTCGAACACCTTCTCGAAAGGACTTTGAATAATCATTGGGGATTTTTGTAACCGTTTGTCTAACAATGCAAACACGTGTAATTTTGGGTGCATACATATTTCCCCCTCTGAGAAGCATCTTAGCCATGAAGAGGCGTAAATGTAGAGTCCAAGGATGGCGTTCCCAAAATAGGGAGTTAGAAGCTATACCTAACATGCCCTTGTGGCGAAAAAGTCACCATCCAAGTTCCCATTACTCTACAAAATGGGAAAAAGACTCAAGTGCAGATAGATAAAAATATCGAAAGATAAACACTAAATTAATATGACAAGAGGACCTACCATTTGTGCAGGGATGTAGAAATATACGCGCCAACACTCCAGTCCTGCAAACACAAAACGTTCAAAACGAGATAAGAAATATCATATATATATATATATATATATATATATATATATATATATAAACAAACTCATTTTTCGATTCATTTGTGCATTGTTGATTTGGAAAATTTGATTGATTTGGAGCTTTGGATTCACGGTGGACCGTTTCGACACTGGGTACTGCCTATTTGTTTGTCAGGACAAGATCGTGATCATGCCTCCACGAGTGTAAGATCGACCAGCGTTCTCATGTTAGTTATTTCCTCTTTTGTCTTTTTTTCCCTAAAGTTAAAAATGTTGAAAAGTTCACCTATAGGGGAATATTTTAAAAATTTCTTGTCTTGAATGAGTCTTTAGGGGGGGTGCCCATAGGGCATGCTTTTATTTTGTTAGAAATGGTCAATTTTATCATTTTTAGGAATTTTTAGGTTTAATGACGCGTTTTGAAAATCGAGCCTAGGACCATCGCCAAGGCATGGTCACGAGACCGCCGCCCCAACTAGGTGGTGGTCTGGAACCATCACCCCGCACTAGAGGCGCTTCGGAACAGATTGTCAAAACTTTTTCAAAACTTGATTTTTTTTGAATTTTTGATGTTTCATTATGTTTTTTACGAGCTTATCATGTGATGTACATTACTAACTTACTTTTTTCTCATGTTTTGGTGAATGCAGAGGAAGGAGTACATATGATGGAGCCAAGAGAGGGAGTGAATTGGCTCCCTGGGATATTAGATCAGCTGACACAGGCTGATATGGACCTTCTACAGCGGGTAGACATATAGCGGATAGCCCGGGTGCCCCATGTTACTCCTGCTAGTCACATTTTGTGTGACTTATTCTCCTACTGGGATATGGACCGGAAAACTTTCCGGTTTCTAGGTTTTAGGGGTGAGTGGACCATCACCTTGGAGGATGTATACCGTATCTTGGGACTCTTGATTCTTGGGAGACGATTAATATGAGACAATGGGTCCATGGAAGCGCGGTGTAGTGGGCCACTTATATGGTAGATGTTGTCATCTCTTCCGGGTCGAAGAAGGGGATCAAAGTTTGTTCTATCGCCACTTCTCCCATTCCCATTCTTCGAAGAGCTATAATGGACATCTTATCCTCGAGACCGATCGAGAGACAAGGGAGGGAGACATATTGCTATCTTTGTCATAGGCCCCGATTATTGCATAGATCGAGGGGCATGGCTGGAGGTACGCCCGGGGCATAGATATTCTAGACTACCTACCATGACTCAGACTGTGGTATTCGATTATATGGGAAGTCCTTGAGCCACCCTACACTTGTCATGAGTTGGGTGTATGAGAATATCACCCCATATAGTAGGGACATGAATCGATGTTGGACCCGAGGAGGCTGCCGCTCTAAGGCGTCCCAGATGGACAATTATGTAGTTATCCGGATGCCACATCAGCCCTGCTGGCTTCACTTGCTACACAGATATGGTTTCCACACCCTACCCGAGGGACATGGCGAGATATGTAGAGGCAGGCTTTGTAAGTAGTGGCGTGTTCCTCACATCTTCCTCATCGATCAAATAGTTAAAAGTAGGGAGGTTGGAGACCCACCCCATTTGATTAGGTACCTCATCGGTTTGGCGGCATATATTGACATGTTTCCTCATAGTGATCCCTATTATCGGAGGCTGTTGGGAGGCTGAGAGGGGAGTCTGGGGATGTGTTAGACGGTAGTCACTCTGCTTTGTGTGTTAGCCGCGATTCGTTTCGTTTACTTTCCAGTTTCTT